>JAJOOR010000941.1:0-50713 GCA_036250505.1 Solanum acaule | reverse complement strand
TTGCAACCCCCCCCCCCCCCCCCTCTTCTTAGTTGTATGACTATTCTTGTACACTGCTAGTGCATTGCTCAATAAAAAATTACAATTGGCTAATCGATCATGTGATCATGACCACATCTTGCTCCTTGAAGATCTGTCTTCTCATGATTTCCTAAGATCAATTTTTCACATTGTCGCCTGCTCAATGAATCACAAATGTTACACAAGGTTGCGGATATCATATTACTCCCTCCATTCCATATTAATTTAATTTTTGAAGTATTTCACACCATTTAAGAAAAGTAGATCAAGACATAAATTGAACATAATTTTCCATTTTTACCCTTATTAATTATTATCAAATTTATAATTAAAATAACTAAATATTAATTAATCATTAATTCCAATACTAACTAATGAAAGGTAAAATTGGAAGAACACTCTAAAAGTAATCTTGAAAATTGAATAATTAAAAATGTCTCAAAAATTAAATTAATATGGAATGGAGGGAGTGAGTCGAAAGGACCATGCATTAAAAATAAAGGAGTAAGCCATAAGAAGTGACACAATTGGAATTAGATGATCAAATAGTAATACAATTGAAATTAGTTGATCATAAACAAACAATAAACTTAGGCTTAAATTTGGCCATCACTTGGGGTCGCTGAAGAAGCCATTGATAGATGGCATGATCTCTGGAGACCTGTTACGAACGAACTTCCTCAGAGTGTGTTCTGCATATTTCTCCCCTTCTGAAAAGTTCTCCAACACTCCTGCAGCCCTGTTTTCCTTGGTCACCCTATGTTTTGCAGAACAAAAAAACATTCGTGAACTATAGACTATATAGCAATTTTCTACTTTCAACAACTCCACTTCAATTGCAATAGGATCCAAAGAACAAAAAAGCATTACAAGTAGCAAGAAGATGCAGACCAGAGAAGTTGAAGGTCTAACTAACAATCTCCTTCTCTTGTTACAGCTTAGTTTAAAGAGAGAATATCTAATACAGTAATGAACTACCAAACTTAACATACAATCAGAACTAAAAGGAAAAGTCCATTAACAGTCCTCGTTCACGCATTAAGGTCTCCACCAAAGAAAGATTCTCTCCATTACAAGCCTAAGAAGCTCATTAAGACAGTGTACAAATTGTTTATATCTCTTATGAACTTTAAGATTCAGTGATGAGGTAATAAGCAAAAATAAAGGAATAGCATTCAATACAAAAGAGCAAACTAAGCTGTAGAAGTAACTTAAGGGATCTCAAATCCCTATCCTTCTAAGTCATGAATATAACTGTCCAGTTTTTTTGATAGATTATTAAGCAGAAAAAACCATAGTGTCCCAAAAAATTCCTCCCACCAATGGATGGCAAAGGGGCAGGCAGGGATAAACCATCTACCTGTAAAATTGCTCCTAATACAGCACCACAGTCCACACCCAGGGGAGGACCTAGAGGTTGCACCCCCTCAGAAAAAAATATGTTGTATATTTAAGGTATTTTAAGGAACTTTTATGTCTATATATTGATTTTGAACCTCCTAAAGGTAAGATTAAAGGTTGGCTTAGTGGTTGAGGGGTCCAAAACTCACCTTGAGGTTCCAAGTTCAAATCTTAGGCACTACTCTTTTTATCTCGAACCTCCTTAATGGAAATCCTAGATCCGCCAATATCCACACCCCAGCCCCACATTTCTCTACTACCAGTATACCACCCTGCCCTGAAGAATTCTCCCTGTTCAAAATTTTTGCCAGACTTTTGCATTCTTTTCCGTTTTTTCTTCTTGCATTTTCGTTCTCCCTTTCATAATTGAAAATCTTTACCAACTTCTGACACATGCATAATATATACATCTGAAATGGTGTAATCTATGTTGCTTGGACTCTTCAAAATGTTGTTACACTGTGTCAGATCCTCCAAAAATGCACTACTTTGGAAGGATCAGACACTCACCTATCGGTATTTTTCAAGAGGCCGAGCAACACAGGGTGTAATATAATAAATTGCACATTCAGTCTCCGTTGATTGAAGTTGTGTACCAAAAAAATTCACTTTGAGTGAATTCAACCAAATTGAGTAATTACACAAGTATGAAATAAAGAAATGCAATTTGCTGGCAGAGACACATCAAACTATATATAACCTTCATGCATTGACTTTTCATTAAGAAGTTAGCAAGTCCAAATATATCATAAAATGTACAAACTAAACACTTTTAGACAATAATTTGAAGAATCTGGCAATTCATAGTATAATATAACCTAAAACCCAACGGCAAAAACGGAGGAAGGGTTTACCTGACTTCAGGATTGATACAGACATTGCGAACCAATTGAAACCCACAAATCCCAACAGCTACTCCTACGGCTGCAAATAGTGGATACACCTATAACACCATAAAAATTGCAATATCAGTACTCCAGATCTAATCGCCGAACTAGTAAAATGCAGTATACTATTACACATACAGCCGTTGCCTCTTTGCTAGATCTATGAACCAAACAGTAAAAATATCGAATTTCAGGACGACAAAAAAAGATAAGTTAAAAGAGAGATAAACAGACCTCGGGCCTCAGCCATCGGTTAACGGTAGAGGAAGCCATGGGAAGAAGGAGCAGAATCGGAAAATGAAGACTACAGAGCTCAGCTGGCGATGTTCTTCTCTGTGATTGCTACTAGTATTTATATTTCGTGTGGAATGTTCTTCTCAGCTGCAATTTGTTTTAAGTTCATTGTACGCAAACGCCCATGGTTTTGAATACTGTGCTCCAACTAGCTCTGTTAGCCTCGAAAGACGTGACTCTCTCTGTTTCAATTTACTGTTAAATTTTGGAGATTCAAATTTTAAATTAAAATAAAAATCGAAACATAAAAGCTTTAAATATTTTATAAATAAATTATAATAATTTTTTTAAAAAAAGCTTCGGTCAAAGAAAATGAGTACTTCTTTGTTGAAAGAATGTCTTCTCTTCTGTGATTTTGATAGAAAAAGAGAGGCACTCTGGTTAATTTAAATGCTAAATTTTTATATTTGCAAATATTTATTTAATTAATGGTATTTCCAGAACTTTAAAAGCATTAAAATATTGAATTGTGGAGTATATAAGGAGTTTGGTTAGAAAACTTGAGATTGTTGTGCTAAATAATACACATGGTATAATTTTTAAAAGATTATTTATTTGCAAAAATATAATCATTTTAACAAACTTTATATTGAACCTACTACTGAAAACCAAATTTTTTAACGGAGAACTATAAAAAAGTCTCTTTATCCCAAAAAGGAAAAAAGAGTAAAGTTTGTGTATACCTTATAGCTTCTCAAACCCCGCTTATAATAAATATATACTGCCTATGTTCCTGTCTGAATTTAAAATACCAAAGGTTTGAATTTGAACATCATACAAACTTCCAACATAGACTGTAAATTTGAAAATAGCCTTTTGCAAGACCAGCTTAGAAAATCAAATGACTGCAAGGACAAATGTGGTTAATCCCCAATCATATGGTGGCGCTTTACAATTCAGTTTACAGCACGTTGGCCAATTTTCGATTGCCTTTTTTCATGGCATCAATTATAAAATTGAATAGTGACTTCAAAAATTGAGTTTCTTTCGCTGCGAAACCGAGACTATCAGCCTTCCCATTACAAGTCTCTGGTAATATATCAAATCATAAAACCGATCCACTATTGGAGCGCACACATCGTCATATTGTTGGACTCATCAACTCTGGGATGGGAGTGAAGGAAAACCAGTCTGTATTTCCTGAATGAAACGCATGTACTTCTATTCTCATTTGCGATATCAGGTATTCAAAACTCACTAGCCCGACTAATGCACATTTACACAGAGTAAACCCACTAAGTAAAGTAAAACGCTTCCCCTTCAAAAGGTTCACCAATACTAAGCCCAAACCCCAAGACCTCTTCTTAGGATGAAAATACATGTACTTCATACAACTAAACCAATACATGAATGAATGATAGAAGTAACACCTTGCCAAGAAGGGAACAAATCTTATGTTTTAGCATAGTCAGGAATTGGAGTATGTACTCTGTACAAGATTAGGGACTATACCCACTGAAATATCTAATATAAGCCTTTTCACTATACCACTTTCAGCTAGTTCACTTCACAGGGGCCGCTTGTACACAGACTGCTGGTGAGGAATGCAGTCTAGGCTCCTATGTGCTCCCATGGAAGCAATACAACTCAATAAACACAACTCTACAATTAACAATTTAACATCACGAGTGAAACCCACATTTACAAGAAGACGGCTTGAATGCCATTGACAAGTATAATACAGTCAACAAGTAGATCCTTGTTCTGAGGGTGAAGTCAATTCAAGAGAATCTGCCACCGAGTGCTCAACCAGTTGGGTCAAGTAAGTTGTTGTACCAAAGAAACCAAGAAAATCTGAAGTACACAGAAATAAGAAGGGAATAAGAGTGAGCAAGTATTCCTTTTTTTTTTCATTTGAGATCAATGAGTGAAACAAGTTCTTTGAAATAGCAACAAATACTGATGTGAATTACAGTAAGTACACCGACTAGACCTCCATATATATAGTGATTTGTCTTAGATAGATGGTGCATACCTCGATTACCACATGTTTAACAAGAAAACCACGCATCATCATAATAAGGATGTCAAAACACGGTGAAAGCGTTCTATTCTCTCATGGCCATGGCATGATAACCTGCCAGCTGAAATGTTTCTTCTCTTCCTTCCAAGACGGTAAAAGAAATCCTCGGTGTCCAGTACATAAGAAATCTGCAAATCCTCATCTCAGTTGAATGAATTTATCCTAAAATTGTTTTTATCTAAGCTGGGAACTGATAAAGACACTAACTTTCAGTTACAACTTACAACTACTGGTGGCAAATGGACAGATTTGGGCGGATTCAATCCGCCTATATGAAAATAGGTAAAGAAAATGGATTGGGTAAAATGGTCCGAAGTCATAACCCACTTTAATCTCCTACAGCCAAAACACTTAGTTAATTAAAATCAGTTTTTTACTCAGTACAAACCCAACACCAGTTTCACAACACCATTCTTGTTCATTTTCTTCAGGAAAAATACTGACAATCAAAACAAAATTATAGAGTTGTTAATATATTACTAAAGAGAAAGGCTAAAAGCACCACCACCCCACAAACCTATTGCCATTTTACCAACTACATACTTAATCTAAACTGAAGTCCTATTACCCCCTAAACCTTTTATATTCAAAATTTCGCAACCCTTAAAACACTGACCTGTCCAAGAAAATCAGATATATAAAAATGTTTGTATACACGCGTTGAGCCCACTCCCTTCACTTTTATTTCCCTCGTTATTTCCAATTCAGTGAACCCCACTTATTTCCTTATTATTCCTTCCCCACAATCTTACACACACAATTTGGATCTCAACCTAAAAATTCTCATCCTTGTCACATACATGAAAACACTATGAAGCCATTTTAAATGCAGTAAAACAGACCTCATTTTCTACAACCTGCGATGGTAAAATTTTGACCAAATCCAGTTAAGTTTTTTACTGTCTAGTTCGTTAATGTCGACGTGAGGGGGTCATTGTTTGAGCTTGGATCTATCGTTCAGTGATGAGATTCCATCACTGATGAGGCTTTCCAGTCTGCGGTTTCCATTCTTCAAGCAATTTTGCAGTTCAAAGCTCAAAAGGTTCATCCCTTCTTTATTTCATTCTATGTTTCAGATACTCGGATACCTTGATATGTCATTTAATTTGACTGCATATTTGGATGCTTTATTTGTTTTTAAAAAAGTTGCATTAATTGTAGAATCTCCAATCGGAAACCGACACATGGACTATTTAACTCAATTTTAGCATTTTTAGGTCTTTTCGTTCAATTCTTACGCACCTGCAAGAGGTGTATTCACCATCTTGGATGGGTTAGCATATACACCTTGTTGGGATGGTTCTTACCAGTTGAATTGTTAGTTTAAATACAATGTTTGTTTTCATTATTACTTAAATTTTATTGTATCGTTTAAATTCAACATTATGTAATGATGAAAAGCCTCATTTTGTGTAACGACCAATTTAGTGTGATCACGTCGTTACCTTAATATTTTCTTCTCATATTGTCTACTTACTATTTAATAGTCCTATTTTCTTCTTTACTCTACCTTTTTGTAATAGCTCTACCCGGTAGAGCTACTTTTCTTATAGGTTTTATCATTCAAGTTGTTGGACTGTGACATTCAGTAACGATGGAGAACAATACAATCTATCCAAACATTGTAATGTAATACGACACATTATGAAACAATACGTAACAACAATCCAACCAAGGTGTTAGGGGTTACGAATTTCCAAAAATAGAAGGTTCAGGGGAGTAATAGGACTCCACTGTAGAATAGTGGGGGGTGAGCCATTTTCTCTATTCTTAAACAAATTTACAAGATATTAGTTTTAAAAATCTAATAAAAACTGGACATGCATAAATCAAAATCTTCTCGAAATAAATACAGTAAAAAGTAGACAAATGCAAATTGATAAGAGCATATTAATTTCGAGTAATGAAGCAGCACATTAACTTTCAATTAATAAAAATGTGTTTTCGGTCCTTTCATGTAGAAAATATATTATATTGGACAATATTTATAGAACTACATATACAACTGTCAAATATATTGTGAAGCAACAATATAAATTCAACAGAACACATGAAATGGTTAGTAAATTATGGTAAAGTTGTGAATATTCTTAAGCAAATGATTAAAAGTGTACAATAGTTTTGACTCAATTAAGTTTCAAATTGATAGGATATTATTCAAATGTTCTTAAAGTTTCCTTAATTGGTCCTCTCCTGAATCTATACCCTCCCATTTACGTTTTTGTTATTTTGCTTCCGCATTTGTACCAATTATAGTAATTCCTCAATATTAATTCTTTAAACAAACAAAATTTTGCAGGTATTTTCGATATGTCAATGTGAGATAATTTGAGCTAACAGTGATATTTCTGAATAGGAAAAAGTTATTTTTAAAAAAAAAATCATTTTTTTTGGCTGTAAGAATAGACCCATGCAACTGAATAGTATATTGAGTTTGTCCTTAGTCAAATATGATGGTGCAATATCTGTCTTCACTCGGATAGTTAAAATATGGATATCCATATTATATATTTTACCCATATTTTCATGGGTTAAAATAGATTGAAGTCCATATTTACCCAATCAAAATATAAGTGATCCAACTCATTAAATGTGCGTTAAATGGACTGATTTTATAAATATGGGCTGAAATTACCGGCTCAAGTTACAACAAACACTACATAAGGTTAAAAGTACATATTCTTCGGGATTTGCAAAACCCACTTAACAATATCACAAAGTTGTACCAAACATTTGCAATTTCAGCAGTTGAAGTCAAAGTAGAAATTCATGTACCTTTGATGAATTTGAAGCCATCTTACACTCCAAACCGTTTACGAGTATAATATTTTCCATCACCATGCACAAGGCAGAAGATACATCATGGTTGGTGTGCTTTCTCTTGTTTCTGCTCACAGATCTCACAAAAAGAAATTAAGAAAGTAGATCAGACATGGAAACTATTGAATGCTTATTCTACATTTTTGATACATTAATTGCAACAAGATAGTGATGAAAGTACAAAAGGAAGGCGGGAAGAAGAGATGTCGTCTTCTTGAGGACTTATAAATTCCACTAGGTTGTCTAAATCATTAGCTACAACTCTGTTACACCATAAAAACATGTTCCGTGAGCATTTGAATTTCACAAATGGCAAGGATGAATTACCAACCTCAGAACACCTATAATTTCTTACTATCTATACTGTCCAAAGAATTGAAGCTTATTCTAATTAGATCAGTCAGTTAAATGAGACTCGAGCGCAAAGGCATGTGTGCTCCCCTGCCTCCTCTCTCAAGTAAAACTTTCCTAGGGAAGTCAGGCAAGGTTTTCCAGTAAGCACCAAAAAGTATCATGATCTGCACCTCGTCCACATGGTATGTCCATATCTGACATATACTATAGTGGAACAGTACCTTCAGCTTTAATTAACCTACAGTGACTGTTTATGCAAGGAGTCAAAAATTATACTTCTTAAGGTGGGTCCAACTCAAATTTCAACTCTAATTTTTTTCCATAAATTCAAAGGTTCAGAATACAACCCAGGTTCCACGTTCAATTTTACAAAATCTGATGAAAAATATGCAATTTGTTTTGAGTAACAAATCCAGACAGGCAAGAGTAGAATATAAAAAATGGAATACGAGTAGCTTCCACAAAGTTTAAAGATTCCCACATTGAAAGGGTGGGTATACATTAACCTACAAAAACACAAGGCTGGGCGGACATCATCTCATACAACCCGTGTACTCGCCACTCTCTAAACCAAGAAGAATGTCTGAATTTTTGGTTGAGCTCAACACAAGCTGCATTCCCGAACTTAATCTTTGGATAGGAATCAAATTACCTCTTCAGCATAACTGCAGAAGACTCTTTCTTCCCATGTTCAACAGAAAGATAATCATTATGCAGATAACCAGCAAAATTGGGGTCTATATAAACTGCAACAGCTTCAGACTTCTCACTTCCATCGTCCATCAACTGGATGGACAGATGAGTCGGGGAAGATGTCTGCAAGAAGAATCACATAATAACACAGCATATTAATGTACTTCAACACGGTACCGTAAATGAAAAAGAGAGGGGTCCAAAGGCAAAAACAGACAAGTAGCGAGGGACCTACACAATCAAACCGGTAAATGTTCTCCTCATGGAGGAGGACATGAGCATCTTCGTAATAAACAGAATCAACATACTTCTCAGGTTTCCGTGATCTTTCATATTCATATAACTGAAGCAGCTTACCATCCAGTTCGTCACTTGAAACAGTTTGAAGCTAAAGTACAAATAAATAAATAAATAAATAAATAAACCAAAGTTATGGTCAAGAACCACCAAATCATATCATACCAATTACCAGATCACGTTTAAATAATTAGAGCGAAAATACCTGCTTGACCAGTTTATATATCAATTTGTCCAAAGTAAATAGCACATATGACTGGTTCCCAATGATTGATCTGCAATCATCCTCAAACTTTGCATTATCTGCCGATCCATCTAGCAAACTATACAGAGCACGTATGAATCTGCACACACACATCCACTGTTGTTAAAAAATAAGCAAGCAGATGACCTAATCAAACCAAAAGAAAACAAACTTGCAATCCACCTGGCATACGGATCAGAACCAGTATCCTTTCCAGTTTTCCACTTTGATTCAGATGATGCTGCATTCAGCTTTGCTGACAATAACCTTTCATACAAAATCTGGAAAAATAGAAGGGAAAACAAAGGAATACAACTTACACCTCTTTAGGTTCAGACAAGAAGCAAGATTTCAAGGTAGTAAACATTTAGCAGGACCACAATTTAAAAGTAACTCTCCTCACCTGATGAAGCCTGAAAAGCACGTAGAAATCGTCATTTCCATAAAAGACCTGCAGGCCATTCTTTACACCCCCACATTGAGGTGAAACCACGTGTTTAGCAAGAGGCTTTGAAGTAAGCAAAAATCGTTCAGACATTTGAAGCACGGTGCCATCACCTCCAATAAAGTTTGCTTCACTCGTGCCCTCCACCTCACCTTCACTCTCAACTTTACCATCAAGCTCATCATGATCCACATCATCTTCCTCCTCGTGCTCCTCCCTAGAGCACTCATCAGCAGCAGACTCACTACCTGAAACATCTTCTCCTGCCTCAGAAACATTTTCACTATCCTCATCATCAGCATCTGCATCATTATCACCAGCAGCATCCTGACAACCAACAACTTCAGCACCCCCAGATTGATATTGCATACTTCCATTGCGGGAGGCACAATCTCGAAAGCCAACAAAATTGTCCTCTTCAAAGTCCCCATTAGGCGACAACTCACCTTCTTCTTTCTCATTTTTGGAGGGATCAACTGAATCAGCGTTATACCCATTAATTCTAGAACCTTCAGCAAACCCGTTATTTACCAAGGGAAGTGATCTAGAAATGTCACCCTGTGTCAAAGAAGAGAAACACATTTACCTTTGAGTAATCATATGATCATTAGCGTAAATCATACTTAACATAGTTTTGAGCTTCACACCTCTGAAGTTGGTAAGTTATCAATATTACACTTGGCTCCTTGGCCATCCTCAGCAGTACCATTACGGGGTCGTGTATCACGGCCTGGATAAGCAAAATCAGTTTGGTAAATTAAGGAACTTGGTCAAAACTAAACAACAACACCAGTAAGTCCAACAAATTCAGCATGATTAAGACAGTGAAGAAACATCCATCAATCACCACAAATCAGACATAGTCCAAATATATATATACCTGAAGTACTTTCTGATCTTGCACAAACATTATCTGCTCCGAGGGAAGCAGCTGCATCAGAACTAATTAAGTGTTCACCATCTGCCGCTAATCCATCTTCCTTGGGGTGAGCATCTGTATTTGTGACGCTTGTCCTGGAAGAATTTAGTCGTTGAGGGGAACACTTAGCATCTCCATTGCAGACAACTTTTGATTGCTTAGACTTAGTAGTGTTAGCATCCATACTAGGACTTCCATCACTTTCACCAATGCTAGTTCCATTTCTCTTCAAACCATGATGCTTCGACAAGACATCATCGTCAGCAGCCTCAGAGCCATGAAGACGATAAGTGACACCAAACATTGGCTCAAGAAAGGTGGTCCATAACCTTAGTACTTTATTTAACTGCTCTTCTGTGGAACAAACCTCTTTGCAAGAATACTTGATAAATTTGTACAAGTCTTCATGAACTTCAGGATCAGAAAATTCAAAATCAAGATGAGGACTTATTGGATGTCTACTACCAGCAGCAATAGCAAGAATCATGTCATCTTCTTTCAGCTTTTGATCCTTAATTTCTTTGATCTCCGTCACTAAGGCTGTCAATCAGAATCATGAAACTATAAGAAACAACTCCAGGAAACATTTAACTAAAAATATCAATGTTGATACATTGAAGATTAAACAGTCCTGCGATACTTAAGCTTTACATTACTGACTGATCTCACCATCAAATACTCGGAACCGTGTAGCAGTACCACACAATAAATAGAAAAAAACATACCGCAAGGAAACTAGAATAACTAGGACCAGAGAACAGGAGAAACATACTTGAAAAGTGTGGCAAGCTCACTAGAACAAGCAGTCTATATTTCTAAATAACAGTAAGACATAAATGAAGCCTGTAGCTAGTACATCAGAATGCTAGTAGTATCTGTATAGGAAATAAAGGCAGAAAAGAACATACACGAAAGTCCAGCTTTAAAGGCTAGCATGTATCAAGGGAGTGAATATCCAATTAAAATGTGAATAACGCTAGCTAGTAACTCGAAAAAAGAGTAAGAGAAAATACTATTACATGCAATGATTCAATAACTATAATGCTAGTTTCTGAGAGAAAGTATTGGCAATGTTGCTACAGATGATATCAAGTAAAGTCGTTAGAATTAGAAGAGGATGATTGCAGTGTCAGTAATTCACCAACTTGTTGTTCGAAGACATCTAACTGACAAATAAAACAGGTTTTACAAGTCAAACTACAAAACTAAAGCAGCAGATCTTCTGCATGGACGAAAGTAGTATGTTCAGGCTGCATCTATCTCAAAAATAGAAAAGAAACAACATATTTAACATAGTAAAGGAAAGAAGGAATTGATGGCTTGTCCTGAAGGTGTAAGAATTGAAAAGAATGGAAAGCTTTGGAACCAACAGAACAAATGAATAATGGAAGGCACACAAACATTATGGTGCACTAATATAAGCCTGATAGAAATAACATTTGTTATCGCCATATCACCATGAAAAATGCAGGTTGAGAATCAAAATAACTGTGAGAAAATCCAGAGTGAAAACCATGATCATCAAATACAAACTAAATGCCGGAACTCACATTTGGTGTTAAGGTTCTTCGAATCTTGTTGCTTGAAATAGAAACTTCGGTGGTCAAGTGACTTGTAATGGTTCTTAGAATAAATTTCAGCCCACACTTTGTTGAAGTCTGAGCGACACTTTGTCCACTCCTCCTGTTTCTGCTTCAAGCGGGTTAATACAACAGGCAGCGTAAGAGGTGGGTTTTTCCGCAAAATGTCCATCACATCCAGACCATGGTCACCATAGATCCGTTCAATGCACCTTAAATTCAATGCTGCATAAAGTAGAACTTCATGTATCAGCAAGCTACAGATCTACATATCTTTTATGTTAATGAAATGAAAAAGAAAGAGAGGAGCATCTAGGTGATATCAGAAATGCCAAACCTGTGAAGTGGTCTTCAATGCGGATTGGGCCATCCGCACCAACTGAATTGTCATTAAGAGAATTCAATAACTCTTCTGCACGCTTAGCGGTTGAACTCACTGACTCCAATAACATGTCTAGCTCAAACCTGATGTTAACGGAATAACCATCATTATGAAATACAGAGGAAAATCACTAAGCAAGCCTTAAGAGAATATAAAAACAGAAGGTTTTATGAGTCAATAAGCTATTTCAAGAACCATATACATTTGGTAGTTCTTATTTGTCATGATAATTGCAGCTCACAAATGAGAGATGAGCTCGTAAAAGTAATAGATAGGCCAGATTTTCTGCACTCTTCTAAACTGATTGTTTCCTTCGGATCTATTTTGTTTTCTAATATTCATCATACCCAGGTTTCTCTCTTTCCCTTTCTTTTTCTTTTCTCATTTTCTTTGGTTTGCAATGGGTTAGGCTTAACCCGTTAACACTTGTTTAGAAACCTACCTATCATCTTCACATCGAAACAGACTTTCTTCATACTGGTTTCTACGCATGTGCTTGAATGAGTAGTCCTCACTTCCTGAGGTCACAGATACCCAGTGATCATTCAACACTTGAGCGCCGAGCTCTGACCTTTGGCTCGCTGTAGGTATCGGATACTGCCGAACACAGATTTAACAAGTTCAAGTTAATATATAGTTCAGAATGGATAGAGATTCCTCCACATAAGATCTTATCAGAAAGATAGAGAGAGCAATTTCTTACGTCTTCAGGAAGAAGTCGATAACTGGGAGTGCAGCTCTGACAGTTTGAAAGGTCAAGCTCCTGAATGGATTTTCCCCAGTATTTCTCCTTGTACCGGTCCTTTTCCTTACCTCCATCAATTTCACGCTTCTGTTCTTTGTCTTTCTCCTCCTCCTTCACTGACTTAGATGTATGCCCTTCATTCCACAAAGATTCTGTTATTAACAGAAGACTTCATCAGACTATAGTGGTAAATAACAGGCACCCAACAAGACAAACAAGTGATTTTTGATTTCTCTCTCTGTTCTTTTTCTGCTTTCTTTTGCTTTTTTTTGGTGGTTAAGTTTCAGGTGTTGTGCTACTTACTTTTGCTCATAACACCTGCAAGAAATCCATCTGAAAAGTAGGTATAATTCAGAGTCCCACAGATGTAACATTGAAATTATACAAACTTAAAATACTAGAATTACCAATTCGTTCGCAGCGCTCCAAAAATTCATTGAATCCCTCCATAAGATCAGGATATTTTCCAAGTAAATCAGCAACCTGAAAAAACCGTTTCTTACAAATTGTGATGCTTAAATGCAAATCATTTAGTAAATTGATTTCAAATATTGTAGTGTCATTCAGCTTGTTTTCCACCGCAAGGCGAGGATAAAGTGATCACCCTTGGCTGGATAACTCAGAACCAAATTGTATTACTAGCATGGCTTGTGCCTAATCAATGTCCATTACTCCATTATATGATATATTATATTTTTGAATGTCTCCTATCTGTTGGATAAAACAAAGAAAGATCACTGCAATAAAGGAGTAAAAAGTACAAGATAGACATACCAAACTTTGTAACTCCTTTCTTGTAATTATTTCTGTACTATAAATATGGAGGCACTTTAAGAATGCCTGGTAATCAGTTGGGCTGCGTAGTCTCTCCTTTACTCTTTCACAGAAAGTGAACTCTTGGCTATACATATCTGGCATGATCACAGCAAATCATAATTCAAGGTCAATCATCAAATCTAATGACACTATGCAGTATGCAAAAATTATATATTAAGAACTCCAAAATGAAACAACAAAGTGAAACTCGCAGGTTAGGAACACGCTCCACCAGAACAAAGGAGCAAGGCCAAGTTATAGCAAAAATGACACGAATTTTTTTTAAAGGATCACCCTTTTGAATTTTCAGCATAAGATGGAACTTTTGTGGTTAAAAATGAACTAACAACAATCAGAACTTCAAAACTCAAATAGAAACCTAAGGTAAATGAAAATCATACAGCAAAACAGACTGTACTGAGGGGTCATAAACCTAAAGAAAGTAAGGGAGAAAATGCTAAAGAACAAATCATATACAAAAGCATTAGCCTCCTTATATAGTAACGATCAGAATGCTAGTCATGCACTCACTTTTCACGCCATCTTTATCATCGTAAGTGCCTCCAAACTCTTCAACCCTCCGAGCAGATTTCCTTTTATCAGTAATGCGGTGCATGCTTAAATCTCCATTATTCTCATTATCAGGTTCTCTGTAATCCTGATCACGACCTCTGCGGTCCCTGTTCTCTTTTTCAGCACGCCTCTTTTGCTCTTTATGCAACTTCGTCATTGTTTTATCATCCTCCATCTCAGGGGGCTCAACACTAAGATCACGTTCTGCATGAGGATTGATAATTCTATCCCGACGGAAACGTTGCTAGAACAAATAAATGGCAGACTCGTCAATATGGCAGTGGAACAACTAGGACTAAGAAACTAGAATTAGATAACAAGATACATTATAGAATACCTTGTCCATGTTTGATTGCCGAAGCAATGGAATAGAAGAGCTCCTCTCATCATAACGCTGGAAAGAAGGGCGGCCAAATAATGTTTGTGTTGCTGATGCAGTACCTGAATTATCTGGCAGGAATCTCGTGAACTCATCCAGCAAATCCGCATGGTCTTCAAAAAGGGCTGCAACCTACTCATATACAGAGTAGCGAATACATTTAAAATATAAAAAAATTCTATCATATTTATGCACCAAATATGAAGTGTAGTACCTCCTTGTACACCTCAGTGATGCCCTTGTGTTCCTTCCTATACATGTTCAATATGTCTAGAAAAGACTTGTACACATGATCATCATTTTGGAAACGTTTCTGCAGGAATCAGAACCCTCACATATTATTAGCGAATTTCCTAGCAAATGAACTGAAATTATTATCACTACAATTAAAAGCACCAACACTATTACCTTTATTTTGTTCACAAAGCTGATAGCTTCTTCAAACTCAACTGTTTTCTTTGGAGGAGCCTGTTCTTCATCAGTGAGGGTTATTTCATAGCCCTTTGGTAAGAAAGTATTGAAGCCAAGGATCAAATTTGGATGCCCTTTAAACAAGTCCTTAACTCTTGCTATGACACCCGCAGTGTCAATTCTGTGAGGGAAAATCAAAATAATTATGCAAAAGTACCCCATGAATAATTGGATTTGGAGATTACCTTCTTTTTTGTTTGTTTTGGGAAAAAGAAAATGAGAGATGGAAGGGCAGATAGCAAACCTTTGAGCCTTAAAGTCTTTCATAACATCAAGGAACAAGTCATATTTCTCCCTTTGGTCTTGAAACATGTCCTTAACTTCCTTCAAATAAGACAATGCATCATTAGTTGTCAACTTTTGGGTACTAGCACTGGCACCAGTACCCCCTCCACCAGTGCCGCCACCACCACTGCCTCCACCACCAGCGCCACTTCCAGGAAGCTGTGATTGGCCATACCTGCGTTGGGAGAAAAAGAAAAAATTATACAAAGAATCAAACCAAAAGCCACCATTTTTTTTGCTGTAAACCATGTAATATTGACGATTTTCCTCCCATCATATACTTTAACTGGGATTAAGTATAGTTATCATCCCCTCTTAACACCTTGATTAATTTGGACCCACAAGTCATAGTTTTAAATTCTTCGCTCAAGACTGTCAACAACTCAACATAACAAAACCAAATAAATACTGCTTTGTTTCTAGTTTTCCTTTGCCCAAGAGATTGACTAAAGAAGTAGTTCTAAAGAAAAATAGGAAAACAAATTTGATATGGTAAATCCACCCCAGACCCGAGCCAACAGTGGCCTTATTCCACTTCGGTCCCTTGATGATTCGAATCCTTAGAAAGCCCTTTCCACTAACCAGTCCCTCCCTTAGCAACCCATAGTTCCATTTCTGGGAAATCAAACCAGTCTCCTTAATTGGATTGTTGATGAAACAGTCTGTTAATACTTAAAACAGTTTAAAAGAAAGATACCAAATTAAATCCACCAAATTAAAAGCAGCATGCATAAAGATCAAAACTTTAATTTAAACATCCCCTAGAAATTCTCCGAGGGTTAGAAGTAAACAAGGATATGACCTAAGCGCAAATCTTTAGGTATGGCGGAAGGCTACATCTATCAACTTCTGATCACAGAAATATTAGCCATCATCAACCACATAGAAACTAAAAGTCTCTAATTTACTCAAAAAACTAGCAAAAAAATTCAGCAAATTCAAAGCTAAAAAAAAAAAAAAAACTTATCATAACAGAGAACTTTTCAACACCAAAACGACCTGATTTAAACCTATAAAACTCCAGAAACACAAAACGAGAAGAGCTTACGATTCTCCCTTTGAAAAACCAAATGGACGCTTAAATTGAGGATTAGCATAGCCATCCTCCCTTAATCTCTTCATAGCTTCTGCAAAAACAAACAGTAACAAAAGCTAGTTCATAACAGTTCAAAATTCAAAACCGAAAAACAAAACCAAAAAAAAAAAATTAAAAAAAGTACTCATCTCATTATCTAGAAACTAGAAAAACTCACCTTTGAATTATTTTTCCTCCTCAGATTTTCTGAAGAAATTCACAGCAGATCTAACAAGTGGTTGAAGAGAAAAACAGTTCAAACGTTTGGATCAAAAAAGAAATAATTGTTATTCTCTATGATTTTCGCCTTTTCTCCTTTCTCTCTCTAACGTCGGAGAAGAACACAAAAACAATTTTGAGAAACAAAGAGGGTAGTGAAAATGTATTAATTAACATTAGAAAAAATAATAAAATGAGAATTAAGTATAGTGTTATCTTTTGTAACGTGACCCAGTTTTTTATATACTCCACTAATAACACGATATGATAAGTAAAAAAAAATTCAAAATTAATTTGATTTAGTAAAAGGGCTTCGGTTTTTTCAAATTTCTTGCCCTATATTTTGGGCTTTACTTGCATTTGGGCTCAAGTTGGGTTTTAGGTTATGGATAAGCCCAAATATTTTTCAATGTTCAACTTAAATCAACTTGATTGATTGATAGGTTTATGGTTACGTAATGATGAAAAGTTTCATTTTGTATAATAATTCTCCATGAATTCTAATAGAGATTTGACTCGTCTTGTAAAGTCTCAAAAAAATTCGGTATTTACTTCTATATTGTAGGTTTGTGGCTCTAAATTTGCACATCTGGATTATGAGAAAAGGGATGAAGGACATATTAGGTATACCTAAAGTGCTTACATAAATGCGAATTGATTTACCAAGGGTCGTGGTGGAGTGGTAAATACATCTTCATTCTTAACCAGCGGTCTTGGGTTCCTGTCCCTCGAGGTATAGAGTCGTCTTTGTTATGGAGCATTTTACCCCTAATTTGGGACTTCCCGACACAAATCCAGATTCAGTCGAAATTTAACCCACATTATGGGACTTCCCGATGCGAATCTAAATTTAGTCGAACTCTAATATGGGTACCGAACACCGGTTGGGAAAACAAAAAAAATACGAATTGATTTCTTACCTAAATTGTTCAAGTTTCGTATAATTCCGTATTTTATGAATTAGTCGAATTTGAATTTATTTTATCACGCTTACTAGGATTACTATACGTTGGATTTTATATATATATATATATATATAAAACTCCATTTTTAAGATAAAAGAGTATTTTGTTAGCTGCACAAATAATCGAATAACATCTTATTAGCGGTATCAAATAATATTAATATTATTTAGTGGGAGAATTAATGTGTTATTACATGAATTCTTATATTAAATTTCTTAAAGACTAGTACAAGATAAGCAATTTATGTATGCATAATAAATATAATAATTTTGTATATACTCATCACAATTTTTGAGGTGGAACTGCCTGGAGCTATAATTAATTATGCCACACTAGTAATTAATTAAAATATTGACTGACATTTTACCAGGATAAGCATACACTACTTTGGATAAGTATATATTTAATGAAAATTTTGAAAGACACTTAAACGGTGAGGTCGAATTCTTTGGCCAAATTCAACTCCCACTTTATGACATTCTAGACAAATTCTTTGGAAAAATTCAAATTGAAATGTGTATTTAGATTTAGACATTTAGATTTTAATACATATTTTAGTATTCAAATACTTATTTAGATTCAAACGTCTTAATTTTATTAAAAATAAACAAGGCCTAAAACAAATTTGGTAGGGTGTTGTTTTTAAGATTTGATATTGTTTACCAAATAGTGTAACATTTTGCTCGATTAACTTATCGCACATAAATTTATCTTTCATGAATAATTTATATCAAAGCAAAATTTACCTGATTTCTACTCGAAGAATAATAAAGGTGAATTCCTTTACTAAAAAAAAAAAAACCCATAAACAGAGAAAGATTTTGACCGACTTGAGAAGTATGATTTCAATATATGATTACACAATCTTTCTTTATTAACACTAAAAACAATCACACAGAAGTGAATTTTTGAATGAAAAAGTAGCATCAATATTGTTACATATTACTCTGTTTGTTTCACTTTGTGTGCCATTATTTAATTTGATATAATTGTTTAAAAAAAATAATACGATCTAAAACAATTTTTAAATATTTGTGTGAATTGTGATCATTAAAAAGAATTGAGAATTGTTTCTAACTATAATAAGGTGACATTACTTTTTTAGATGAACTAAAAACAGAAGGTTATACATAAAATGAGACGGAATATAAACTAAAAATTCTAATTGTTTGCTCGAAAAAGTAACGGTAGCTTGCCAAATTTATAGAAAAAATTACCTAACTACACAACTTTTCTTTTCATATTCTCTTACATTCTCTACCATTTGAAAATATTACAAAAATCCATATTTTCCTATTCTCCTCTCCTTTTACGGATACATCACTCACAACTCTTCCAACCCAACGATTTTTGTTGTTATTTTCACCCCTAAAATCACTCCCATGTATTAGCAGTTACATCATCACTCCATTTTTGAATTTCAAATCTATATATATTCTCTCTTCAGTTCATCGATTTCAAGTTCCTAAAGAGGTAGAGTTTTTTCTTCATCAATAATTTTTTCCAGTTCTTTAATTATCCTTTTTTTTAATTAAAAAATAGCTTTTTCATCTGATGCATATGGATTATGCTCCCTCTTTTAATATTGGGCTTACCTAATTTGATTTTGAGGATGAAATTTTTTATGAAAGTAGATCGAAACAACGAAACGATCCATTGATCATGAAGAATTTGAGAGCGGAGTAATCGAAGAAGGATACATGCTTGAGTTCTAAATCTACTATTGAAAAAACACTCCAAAAAAGGGGGGGAAAGTTAGATCTGCCATTACACGGCCATCACTATCAAAAATACAGATTTTCAATATATCTCGTTTATTTTGATTCTTAAATTAGTCTTTGTTAGTGTTATCACTGATCTAATACATCACTTCTACAAATAACATTTGTTTTATGCAATGTATCATGTTCATATTTAAGGTATTGATACACAACTCTAATGTTGTTGTATCTTCAATTAGTGTTTATCATGTTCAATATAAATGTACTTGATACATAATCACTACCTAATGTATCATTTACATGTATCAAATTATATAATGTATCTTCAATCTTGATACATAAATCATAATGTTCTATAACTGGAGCACAGTGTATCAGATCCAACAATAGGTATGTTATACATATCAGTGACAATATTTTACTACTTGATACATACACCCAAACTTATTCAACTAGAAGGTTATGTATATGTGCATATTACCCAATAAATACACTTGATACATAAACTTTAATGTTTTATAGCGAAAACACCGTGTATCATTAATTGATATGTAAATGATACATAATATATATCAAATTCAATTGTTTCAAACTTTATTGCATGTAATATACATATCAACTGATCACCATTGTGTTATGTATCACACACAAAAAATGTTATTTGGAACAATTACATTTATAATGTATTTTTTTTATAAAACACAGTATTTTCAAAAAAAATAAGATACATAAATAGTAATGTATCATGCACTAATTTTTTAGGCATGATATGTAAATTCGAATTTATACTAAATGTATGTGATGCATAGCAATTACCACACAGTAATGTATCGATCTCAAACCTAACATCTTATGGGCAACAATTACTATTTAATGTATCTAGTAGAAATATAACACTTGTCAATTTAAATAAGATACATAAATAGTAATATATTGATAAATCTATCCATCTTGAAAACATAATTCAAAAAATGATTACATAGCATTATAAAAATGATGAATGATCCATCAAAGTTATGTATCTCTGTCTTTTGTCTATTGTATTAATGTATATCGGAAAAATTGAAAATCCAGGCTCTTGTTTCTTCACCTCAACGATGTATCAAATCTCCAATTTTTTCCTCAATTCATTGATCTCTAATTCAGCTGCTATGGCTGATTTGAGATTCACCGAACTAATATTTTGACCAACAACAATTTCATCACTTTTGTATAGTTCATATCTCACCTCACTTTCCCAAATTCTGACATGTCACAACAAGATCGACAAGTTCATGTTGTATCATTACAATTTTGTCGACAATTTGATTCGAAAATTGAGAGTTTTTTGGAAGAATGGGAAGAAGGCTTTTGAATATTGAATTATGCTGGCCTGTTACAATTTGTCAGGGATTGAATCACATTGTCAATAACATTTTCCTGTGATTTCCTTCTACTATGTATCAGATTTCCAAGTTTTTCCTCATCTCATCCATCTCTTGCAATGGTGGATTTGAGATTCACAAAAGAAATTGTTTGTCCAACAACTATTCATTATGTATCTTATTAAATTTTCGACAAATTTGAACCTAATTTGAATGGTTCTTCGATGAACATGGAGAACGATGAATAAGGGAAAAAAATTTAATTTTAAATTTGTTGGTTCTGTTAGGATTTGCATCTGACTGTTTGACAGTAAGAAAAGACGTGTAATCGTAATTTATTGGGTTTTGATTGGATTTTCCGTTTCTTCCTTTGTTTTAGCTTAACAACTTGATACATAATGTATTAGCGTTAATGTATTCAGATTGTGAGTTATGTATCCGAATTGTGTAAAACTTAAGGAATTATTGTAATTAGAAAAAAAGTAGGGATATGATGTAATTTACTACTCACACTATGAAACTTATGTAAATTATACAGATTTATAACATCGTCATCAACAACTCAACTTAATTTGAATTGAACTCAATTATAGTTGTTATCTAAAAATTTAAAACTCTTAAAGTTAAAAATCTTAACTTCATTTTCCACATTCACATTAAACTATTGAGCAATTAACATTCTAAGCAAACTTAACAACCAATTTATCCTACTAGTAGAATGATCTGAACTCTGAAATGGTTATTAAGAAATTGAATATACCAATTTTACTTAGCAATTTGCAACTCTTCAATAAGAAGATTTTTCTAGTATAACACCATATCCTATCATCGAAGTACATTTATCTGCTGAACGAGGGTTGATCATAATTTGGTCGAAATCGAAAAAATCGATCGAACTGGTTTTTTTTTAATTTTGGTTTCGATTTTCAATTTTAAAATTTCGATAATTCAGTTCGGTTTTTGGTTTTTAAGTTTTTTATTTCGGTTAACCGAAAAACCGAATTTATGTAATACATATATACTACATATATATTTTTAAGAGTTAACTATTAAGTAACATAGCTAAAAGCCCAACCCAACTAAGCCCAATAGCCCATTATATTCCTAAATTCCTATCCACCCTAAATCCCTAATTCACAATTCACATTTCAGTTTTCACACCAAACTAAGTTCTGCCTTCTGCGCGAGTGAAGAGTGAAGAACAACCGCAAGTCCTCGACTGCGCGAGGCGGCGAGCTCAGCCATCGACCTGAAGAGTAAGTTTCTTGGCCGCGATTCTCCATTATACTTTATACATATCAGTTTGTTGTGATTCTCACTGATTTTCGTATGGGTTCTAAGTTCTCACATCTTTTCTTCTTCTTTTTCACAGATGACAGAAATCAGAAGTAAGATAAGTGAAAGTAGGGCTTCAAATGAATCCATACATAAAACTTCATCTCCAAATAAAGTTGAAACTGACATTGAAGCTTCAAAGAAAAGAAAAGTCATGGAACCTAGGGCTGCTTGTTGGAAGCATTTTGAGAAATTCATCGATAAAGATGGAGCTACTAAAGCAAAATGTAATTATTGTGGAAAAACGTATGTTGCTGCTACAAAAGGTAATGATACTTCAGCTATGAATAACCATATGACTAATAAAAAGTGTCCTAACTTTCCCTCTACCAAAGATTATGGTCAGAAATTAATAAAATTTTTACCATCTTCAATGGGAGCAAAGGAAGGGGTGATTAGCACTTGGAAATTTGATCAAGCACAAAGTAGAAGAGCTTTATGTCACGAACTTAGAGTCTTTCTAAAGCTCCGTGCGGCACTTGACAACTTACTCACGAATCTTTCACAATCTTGTAAGCTCAAGTAAGCCTTTTAAACTAAGATCGCTAAGAGAATGATAGGAAAGACTTAGAGAGTTTTGGAAGATGGCTTTTATATTAGCTTGGAATGAATGTTTTACAACTTTGCTTGCTTGCTTGCTTTCTTTCTTGGTGCCTAGCAAATGAGGGGCACATCTATTTATACTAACACCTAGGGATTAAAGTGCAATTTAAAATTACTTACAAGTCCCTAACTTTTTTACACAAAGGTCTCTCTCTAAAATTCTCTACAAATTCTAGGTTTTTCCAAAGTTTTCTTGGAAATTATCTAGGACCTTCCATTGCCTTCTTGAAAAGTCTAAAGAGTTCTAGAGTTCTCCGCAAGCCTCTCCTTAACTCTAGACTCTTCCGCTCCTATCCGGATGTAAAATTTGACTGCGAAATAGTAGGACGTGACACTTTCCCCCACCTATGGATGTGACGACTGTGTCGCATCATCGCTGTATCGCCAATCGGGTCTTGTCTTCTTGTACGCGTGGCTAATAGTCTACTCACTCGATCCACGCCCTCGCGCAACGCCTTCAGTTGCTTCCTGATCTCTTTTCGCCCGGTCTTATGATTTTCCTCATTCTAGGAGGCAAGCGCTTAAGCGGCTTCTTTGGCATCACGACATTGTTCCTTTCTGGAACCTTCTTCGTAAGTGGTGGCAGGGACCCTTTTGCGTCATTGTCTTCTTTCGAACTTGCAATGGTGGCTCTATATGTCGACTCTTTCTTCTTAGGGCCTCTTATGAGTTGTAGGGATGTTAGACGGACTTGTCCTTCCGTCTTCGGTACCTTAACCAGGGGCACCATACAAGATCTTCCTTGCTCCATGACTAAAAGTCGTTGGAGGTAAGGATCGATCACCGCGTGGCACTGCTGGAAGAATTCCTGCCCAAGAATTACATCGAAGAGATCTACAGGAGCGACAGTGAAATTGGTCTTACCTTGCCACTCGCCTAGCGTGATGCTTACTCCATGCGCGACTCCGCTCACGGGAGTCGGGGGTGCATTGACCGTCCTGAGTTGAGCGTTACTTGGACTGTAACTCAGGCCCAACCTTGTTGCTGCCATCTTAGTCATGATATTGACTTCTGCACCCGTGTCGACCAAACCACGAACGGATCTTCCATTAATCGTGAGGTCGACATACTGCACGCCGCTTCCCCTTGACTTCTCTGGTTGCTTCGTGATGTCCCCGCATAGACCTATCAAGCCCAACTGCATCGTCTCTACACCTTGCCCTAGCTCGAGTACATCCTTTTCCTTTCGTTCCCGCAGGATAGCACCAAGGCTCTTCAGTTCAGGGCACTTTGCATAGCCATGTGACCCGTAGCATATATAGCAACCACCTTTTTTGGCCGTTTCTACCTTTCTCTTGGCATTGCTTTAACGTCCAAACTTCTTGTCGTCGGACTTATAAGTGTCATGCTTCTTGGGATGTGGCCGCTGCTCCTCGACTCTACCACAATCTCCCCTACCATGGCCATAACTACCTCTCATCTCCTCTCCTCCGGCTCTATCGGGCTTCTCCTGCCTGAATTCCATCAAAGCTTTGGCCTGGGTGATGGCTTTATCTATGGTCCTGACTTTCCGACGATTCAACTCCGTCTTGACCCAATTTTGCAGCCCATCCATGAAGTGGTAAAACATATCATTATCCGTGAGGTTAGGAATTTGAAGCGTGAGGGTAGTGAACTCCTGCAAATCTGCGCGGATGCTGCCCGTTTGCCTCAGCTCCCTAAACTTGCGCTTCGCCTCATAGATGACGTTGTCAGGGAAGAAGGCTTTCTTGAACTCCTCCCGAAATTGCTCCCAGGTGTTGATGGTGCACGTCCCCTTCCCTATCTCGGCCTCCTTGCGCCTCCACCATAGCATGGCCATCTCCGAAAGATACAACACAGTGGTGTTGATCTTACTCTCGTCGCTCTTCAGCCCGTTGCACTTGAAGTAATTCTCCAAATGCCATAAGAAGTTCTCCACCTCTTGCGCGTCACGGACGCCTTTGAACATATGTGGCTTGGGAGCCTCGACCTTGGCTTCCCTATCTCGATCAAGCGACGATGATCCTCCAACTTCCACGCCTTCCTTGAGTGCTTTCATCTCGGCTTTCATGGTCTCAATCGTGCTCAACGTCTCCATAAGCCGACACTCCAAAGAAGTGATAGTCTCCTTCATCTCGAACTCGGCACGCTGGCGGCCCTCCAACTCCTTGCGGATGTTGTTGGTCTCCTCAAGGGTGAAGTCCTCCAGAGTCTTGAACTTGCCATCGACCTTGTTCAAGCGTCTGCTTAAGATCTCCATGGCCTACCTCACCGTTTCAACCCTCACGATCTACTCATTTCCGAGTGTGACGTCAATAGGCTCCTCGCCAAGTTCATCGTCACTTGCTTCAGTGGTCGAAGGTGGATGAGATGTTAACGCCTCGCTTAGTGTGGGGTCGAGCAATATTTCCTCACTACCCTTTTGTTGCTTCTTTCCCTTGCAATTTTTCTTTCCTCCCTCCGGACAGACGTTGGTGGTGCTAGCGGCATTCACATCTCCTTCGGTTGTCATTCCCTTAGTATCAAACCTTTGCTCTGATACCACTTTGTCACAAACTTAGAGTCTTCCTAAAGCTCCGTGCGGTACTTGACAACTTACTCACGAATCTTTCATGATCTTGTAAGCTCAAGTAAGTCTTTTATACTAAGATCGCTAAGAGAATGATAGGAAAGACTTAGAGAGTTTTGGAAGAAGGCTTTTATATTAGCTTGGAATAAATGTTTTACAACTTTGTTTGGTTGCTTGCTTGCTTTCTTGGTGCCTAGCAAATGAGGGGCACCTCTATTTATACTAACACCTAGGGACTAAAGTGCAATTTAAAATTACTTACAAGTCCCTAACTTATTTACACAAAGGTCCCTCTCTAAAATTCTCTACAAATTCTAGGTTTTTCCAAAGTTTTCTTGGAAACTATCTAGGACCTTTCATTGCCTTCTTGAAAAGTCTAAAGAGTTCTAGAGTTCTCCGCAAGCCTCTCCTTAACTCTAGACTCTTCTGCTTCTATCCGGATGCAAAATTTGACTGCGAAGTGGCGGGATGTGACATTTAGCTCAAATGATAATTGTTGATGAGTTGCCATTTAGTATTGTTGAGAATGAAGGATTTAGGAATTTCATGAAAGTTAGAGTGCCACAATTTCATATTCCTTCTCGTAGAACTTTGACAAGAGATTGTTATGAACTTTACTGTGAAGAAAAAAAACTCTTCAAGCAGTTTTTCAAAGAAGCACGTCCAAAACTTTGTCTTACGACAGATACTTGAACGTCTATTCAAAGAATCAACTACTTGTGTCTAACAACCCACTTTATAGATAGAAATTGGACTTTGCATAAACAAATTATAAATTTTTGTTCTATTTCTAGTCATAAAGGAGATGATATGACAGCTTCCATTACTAATTGTTTGCTTGATTGGGGTTTGAATAATGTGTTTACCATAACAGTTGATAATGATAGTTCCAACAGTGTTACTATTAAAGAAATATCTAAGCAACTGACTAATTGGGGAACCAACATAATGGAGGGTCAGCATCTTCATGTGAGGTGTATGGCGCATATTCTTAATCTTATTGTGCAAGATGGATTGAAAGAAGTTGGTCAATCAGTCAAGCGAGTGAGACAAGCCGTGAAATACATTAGACAATTTCCTACAAGAATTAAAAAATTTAAAGAATGTTGTGAATCTCAATTGATAACTTGTAAGAAATCATTATGTTTAGATGTTCCTACTAGGTGGAACTCTACATACTTGATGCTTGATACTGCACAACACTTTGAACTTGCATTTGAAAGATATAGTTTTTATAATATTGGGTTTCTTGATTATCTCCGTACCTATGATTGTGAAGATGGAACTAAAGCAGGAGTCCTCACTAGTGTTGATTGGGAAAATGTGAGGTCAATGATTAAGTTTCTTGAAACTTTTTATACACTTACTTTGAAGGTCTATGGTTCAAAGTATGTTACAAATAATGTGCACTTTGTGGAAATTGCTGAGCTTGATCTTATTTTGAAAGAGATGACAGAAAATGAAAATTCTAATTTGAAAAAATGGCAAAAAGTATGAGAGAAAAATTCAGAAAATATTGGGGTGAACCAGATAACATGAACAAAATGATTTATATATCAGCTGTGTCGGATCCTCGAAACAAGCTTGATTATGTTCATTTTGCAATTGATGATATGTTTGAAAAAACAATTGGGGAGCCACTTGCTGATGCAGTGGATAAATATATGAAAGCTTTGTTCGATAATTATGTTAAGAAATCATCAAAAGTCTCTTTATTTTCATCATCTTCACCTACTTCATCTGGGAACTCATCGAGTATATCTAGTGTGAGTGGTGATGACAGCTTTCAAAAAAGAGGATCAATGAGAACGAAACTAGAATTTGTGAGGCATAAAGTAGTTAGTGGAAGTTCAAGTAGTAAATCAGAGTTGGGTAGATATCTTGCTGAAGATGTTAAGCCAGAGACTGATGATTTTGATATATTAAAGTGGTGGAAATTTAATGAGCCAAGATTTCCTATTCTTTCTGAGATGGCTCGTGATGTATTAGCCATTCCTATTTCAAGTGTCGCATCTGAATGCGCATTTAGCATATGAGGTCGCATTCTTGATCCTTTTAGGAGTTCATTGACTCCTAAACTAGTGCAAGCTCTTATTTCTCTTCAAGATTGGTATAAAAGTGAACCAATTCCAATTAATGTTGAGGAAGATCTAGAGTATCTTGAGCTACTTGAACTTGGTAAGAATTGTGTTCATTATATCAAAAATAATTTCTTATTTATGTTGCTTATATCTAACAAGTTCTTTCATGTTTTTGTAGATATGGCTCATAGTGGAATTGAATCTAGTATTGTGGATGTGTAGTTATAACTATCAAGCAGTAAGTAAAATTTAATTTAAAATCTTTTTCTATTAGCATTCAATACTTGTTTTTCTCTTTTTTTTCGTTGAGTTGAGTTTACTTTCTATCATATATCTAAAGAGTCTCATTTTCTCTCAGGCATATTTATAGTTTGGATGTTATTATGGTGAACTGATCGAGTTGGACTGCAGTATTGTTGTTGGACTGCAGACTGCAATGTTGTTATTGGACTGCAATGAAATGCACACAAGGAATGCCAACTTTCTTCTGATAGAGTTGGACTGCAGTGTTGTTGCCGATTCTTATTTTGTCTTGTTGGTTCTTGTTTTGACTACTAATTATTATTTTGTATTGTTGGACTGTTAGTTCTTGTTTTGTACTGTTATTGATGTCTAATACTCTTGGTTTCTTAGCAAATTGTTGCAATCTTGAACTTGAAGTGTCACTTTGTAATTTTGCTTTTGAATAGTAAATTAGTGATTAGTGTTTCATCATTCATGTATGTGTTAATGTTTTGATGATATTCAATTATATTCTTCCAAGTTCCCACAGGCAGTAAGCACTAGTGCAACGTGCACTTAGTTTTTGCACTTAGTATGTGTGCAAGATAGTCACTTATTAAGTGCACATCAATAATTGATTGATTGACCATACAAAGTGCACATAATTTATAGGTAGCGTAGGTAGTACCTAGTAGGTAGTGTACACTTACCTAGTAGGTAGGAAAAACATTATCTGCATATTAGTAATGTACACTTACTTTGATTAAGGATAGTGTAGGTAGTACAGTAGTAGACACTGATATATAGTGTGTATGTGTTAGTGTGTTATTGATCAGTGTTTCATGTATGTGTTGATGATATTTGAACCGAAAAAATTAACCGAAATTGTAAAAACCGAACTGAACCAAATTTATTTCAGTTCAATTTCAATTTGTATTTTTTTCAAATCGAAATCTGAAAAACCGAATGCCCAACCTTATGCTTGAACCACATAGAGAACATAAAAGGCCTAAGAAAAAGAACTAACAAATTGTCAAAAATTATAGAAACACTAGTCATTAGGAGCAAGCAATTTGTTTCCAAAAGATTTAAAACAAATGAGTATGTAGAAATTCAAATACAAACAACAATTACAAGTTCCATACAAATGGGCCAAAAATTAAAAACATCAGTAACCAGCAATAGAACAACCAAACAACACAGCTAGGCCGGCCAGTTATTATGGGCCAAGCCTGAACAATTTTAGACTAGATTTGGTGGGGTGCGCCAGGCCTGGGCTGTAGTGCAAAGCCTAGGTGATGCTCAAGAGCCCAGGTAGCAAGCTACCTTGATGGACTCTCCCCTTAAAAAATAGAGTTAATATCATATGAACCAATGATCCACATATCAGATATTAAACTAATAAGAACATATACTACACTTGATCTTAGCCAAAAGGCCGAGAAGGATATGATTTTTCATGTTGAAGGGCCTTGTTTTTAATTACATTTCTCGTTGTCTACACATTAGTTCTCTTCGATGTGGGACAAATAGAGTCTTTATATGAAAATGAATTCGGGTGTTGCCTAGCTGCTAAAAATGGGTCAGAATTTGCTGTGGAAATTGAACACTTCGGATGCTTATTTTACTTCATTGTGATAGTACTGTAGATTTGCAAAAGATTTATTCATTGTTGTACTACTAAATTTGTAACCTTGTTTTGCAAAAAATACATTCGGTACACAAACTTTCGTAGTGTTTTTCAATAAGCAAATAAGAAATAAAAAATAAGAGAAAACTGGAATGAATCCAATATCACAACACAAAGTAAATAACGGAAATGATTGATTTAATTCATAAACTTAAAGAGTAAACCATTACAATAGCAAACATTAGAATCAGGGGCGGCTCAAGCACATTAGTGGTCTAAAGTCAAAATCAAACAGAGGTCTTAAAGACTTAAACTTTAAAACATTGTTAATATAACTTTTATATAATGAATTTCTTCTATTATCTTTTTTCAATTGATAATATAATTAATCTATATTATCTTTCATAAGACATATTACTCCAAATAGCCTCAACCGATGCGTTATTTAACTTCAACCTCCTACTCTCCTTTAGGTCCCAAACGTAATTTGTATCTCCCTAAATGAGTTCATAACAAAAACATATAACAATCAAACTTTGACGATTCACCTATCGGTCGAGTTGTTTGCTTGTACTTATGTTCCTAGTGTCATTCTAAATTATTAGACACCTTGAATATACATGTATTAATCGTCAAATCAATTGAGCTTTGTTAGAGAATAACTAGACACACAAAAAAGTAATATGCTACATTTGGTAATAAGCAAAGGAGTATTGTTACCCACTTCCAACAAAGAAAGTATATTTAAACAATAGTCTTCTATGTAGTTGGGAGACAATTAATATACGTACACATCAAGTTTTTTGATTTCTATCTTTTTGAAATTATTCAGTATCTTAAATTTACTTATCAGATTTATTTAAATTCACATATATAAGATTAATTTAAGGGGAAATGCTCCTTCACAAAAAAAATCTCCATTCTAAAAATTCGTGAACACAAATCATCTAAGTGTGCTAAACTTTAAGATTTTGAAAGTGTTCCTCTAAAGTCTAAAACAAGCAAGCATATTCTGCCAAAACATAAATATGCACTAATAATATGGGGCACTTTCTTTGCAAATGTCAAAAAACCAAAACTTAAAATCAAAGTAATCATATTGTTGATCATTCTTTTACCAACTAAACTATTCTTTTTTATTTGGTAAAAAATAAAGTGCATTTGCAAGTGATATTGCTTTTTCATATTTATATGGTAAAAAATAAACGATGCTTTCCATTTACCATTACACTCATGTCCAATTCTAAAAGGCGCCACTCACCGTGACAGTAAAATAATAATAAATTATAAATAAATTTGACCCAAGTTAAAAATAAATAAATTGACTAGTCATTTTTCTTCGATTTAATCATTTGATATTTAAAGTTTATTGATTCTGAATTCGTATCAAATAAACGTAGTGAAAAGTTAAACGTTCACTAAGAAAAATCTAATTAATGATAGAGTAATTCCCATCATCACTCCCACTACACAAATTAATAGAACAAGACATGGAGTTGTGTTAAAATTTTCAGTTTGTGTGGGGATTAACCAAATAAGTGGTGTAACACGAGCTAGCACTGAATCTATATGTAGTTAGGTAAGATTTATATTCTACTGTTTTGTTTTTGTTTTTTACAAATAGTAAAGGGCAAAGTAATGGATTATTATTATCATTACTTGTTAGTGCACCATCCAATTAGTAATTTTTATTGACAAAAAATAACATAAACATTAAATTAAAAAAAACAGCGGTGGGATTTGGTCAAATATCAGAATTTGTTGAGAGGGAACTTTTCTTGATTACTACATGAAAACGCACTAACGTATTGTAAGGTAAAATTACAAAAATATTCAATAATGATTTTATAATAATATATAAATTAATAATTAGAGTTCAGTTTTTGCCAATTCTTTTCTAGGCAATCAAATGTGATATGACTATGACCTAACAGAAAAATTATAATTTTTTTACCAAAGGTACTGTTGCTTTCGATGAGTTCCTAAGGCGGAAGGATTGAATCAATCACATAGTTTACGCGATTATTGAATTCGTTTTATTACTCAGATAATATAATTATATACAAAGACTAATCATATCATATTAATTCACAGTCAATGAATATATACGTTACAAAAGATTGTTTCAAATGTTTTAATAAAGATAATTTTATTCTTCACATGATCTTCCGCTTAAATTCTTTGTACGAGAAAAAGAGAATTTGGCAGAAAAAGAAACAATGTGTGTCTTTTTTTTAATTGAGTTTTAATGTGAATATCGAATGTCAAATAACAAAAAATATAGTATAATATTTGCATCAATATACACAAATTTAATAAGCGTTGGATAATATTCAATTAAGGTTGGGAAAAAAAGTATTGAAATTAAAGTTGAACTGAAGTATATGGTATAATTGTGTCTAGACATAAAATTTATCTAGGCTCAAGGTCAAGGGTGAAAAACTGAAGATATTGAGTGAAACCATAATTAATTTAAAAAAATTATATACACCAGCATTTCAAATACTGATGATTAAATTACTACTTTCTTCTTCCGTTTTTATTCGTTCACTACATTAAAAATAGATATACATTTTACTTTTTTAATTTTAAAAATCAAGAAATAATTTATCATTATACCTATTTTATTGTTAATTTTAAGTACTATTCATTTTTCAATATTTAAATAACTCATAATTTTTTAAATCATTTTATATTTTTCTCAAAGAGTTTATACCGAACCAAACATAAATAATTAGACACAAACAAAACAAATGGTATTTTGCAAATAATGAAATATTATTTATTATCAAATGCATTATAAGGGAAAACGTACAATACAGTTTATTTTTATAGTGAATTTTACCCACCAACTTAAAATTCCAAATCAAATTACAAATCAAATTATCAATACTTCCATACTAAAATTTCATTCCCAACACCAAAAACTTCTGCCGTTTTCATTTGTTTATGTTGTTTTTTTAGTCTATTTTAAATAGATTTTTTTTTGGATAATTTTAAATTTTTCTTTTTTCATAGTATAACATATTGAAATCATAAAATATTTTAAAACATATTACCTATCTTTAATTTTAAATTATAAGATTCAAAATATTCGGTTAGAGTTTGACCCCAAATTTTTATATACTCTCGGCATTATTTTGGGTGAAGTTTTACCATGCGTTTGACCATAAATTTTGGGAGAAATATTTGACTATTTCATAAAATATGATTTATATTCATAAGTTCTAAAAATTATTTAAAATACCTTTAAGGTTGTATTGTCATTTTATAATGAAATGTTCCGTTAAGAAATAACCTTATAACATAATTGATAACAATCAAGAACAAGAAAATAACAAATATGAATTGCATACTCAAACTTGTCGCTGATTCGAGATGAATTGTAAACTCATTAAAAAACAAATTGTTCGATTTTGGCACCGTTATGTATTAGATAGCATAGAGGAATAATTATTAGTTATTAATGTACTAGATATATATTGGTTAGAATTAAGAAACAATGAATGGTTTTTTTTTTATATAAAAATATAAAAATTTGAGATAATTTTATTTTTTAAAAAAATTTCCAAAAATCAAAACTTGGCTCAAATACTAAATTTTTTTTCTAGTATTTAAAAACTTGAGATATTTAGCAAATATATTTGCCAAAAAGAGGCAAATTATATTGCCAAACATCATTTTGTAAGTTGCCCGAAGTATATTTAAGGCCAAATGAATCCTCAATTAATTTTTTAAACCTTGTTCAAACTCAAAAATCAATCAAATAAATTAAAACGGATCGAGTAACATAAAATAAGATACTTTAGGTGTTTATTACTTAAAGAGTCCACTCCATTAACACGACTAACAATAAATTAAACTTAACAAATTCTCCAAATCCATAATTCCAAGATTCCACTTCATCATTCAAAGTCAAATGTCACCTTCTATTCTTTTGCTTTTTTCATACACTTATGTTTCTCATGTAAACAATTCATCAAACACCTTCTATGCATCCCTACTCCCTAAAGCTCAAAGATGAAACTTTTCAGATTTTTCAATCTTCCCCTTATAGTATTCATCTTATTGATTCTTGTATTTCAACCCTTTCTTCATTGTACTGCTGTTGCTGGTGCTGTAGCTGAAGATGATATAAAGTGTTTAAAAGGAGTCAAGAACTCCTTAACAGATCCAAAAGGGAACTTGAATTCATGGAATTTTGCTAATTCTACAGTGGGGTTTATATGTAAATTTGTTGGTGCTTCTTGCTGGAATGACCGTGAAAATCGTCTCATAAATCTTGAACTTCGGGATATGAATCTTGGAGGTAATGTTCCAGATTCGTTAAAGTATTGTCGAAGCTTGCAAAGTCTTGATCTTTCTGGTAATCGGATTTCTGGTTCAGTTCCTTCTGATATTTGTACTTGGCTACCTTTCTTGGTAACCCTTGATTTGTCGAACAATGAATTTACCGGTTCTATTCCGTCTGATCTTGTTAGTTGTTCCTATTTGAATAAATTGATGCTTAATGATAATAAGCTTTCTGGGAATATACCACCTCAGTTTTCTAGTTTGGGGAGGCTTAAGATATTTTCTGTGGCAAACAATGATCTTTCTGGTAGGATTCCGGAAGCTTTTGATGTGGCTGATTCGTTTGATTTTGGAGGAAATGATGGGCTTTGTGGTGGTCCGTTGGGGAAATGTGGGAGGCTTAGTAAGAAAAGTTTAGCTATTATTATTGCTGCTGGTGTGTTTGGTGCTGCTGCTTCTCTGTTGTTGGGTTTTGGGGCTTGGTATTGGTATTTTACGAAGGTGGGGAAAAGGAGGAAGATGGGGTATGGATTAGGGAGAGTTGACTCGGAAAGGTGGGCGGATAAGTTGAGGGCTCATAGGCTTGCTCAGGTTACATTGTTTAAGAAACCGCTTGTGAAGGTTAAGTTGGCAGATTTGTTGGCTGCCACAAACAATTTTAGTACGTCGAGTGTGATAAACTCGACTAGGACGGGGACTACATTTAGAGCTGTTCTACGTGATGGTTCTGCGCTTGCTATTAAATGGCTTAAAGCTTGCAAGCTTAGTGAGAAGTTGTTTCGAATGGAGATGAATGGACTAGGACAAGTTAGGCATCCTAATTTGGTGCCACTTTTGGGATTTTGTGTTGTTGAGGAGGAAAAACTTTTGGTTTATAAGCACCTGTCAAATGGTACTTTGTATTCATTATTGAAAGGGAGCGCAAGTGTGTTGGATTGGCCTACTAGGTTTAGGATTGGCTTGGGTGCTGCAAGGGGCCTTGCCTGGCTTCATCATGGTTGTCAACCGCCAATATTGCACCAAAACATATGTTCAAACGTTATTTTCCTTGATGAAGATTTTGATGCTAGAATAATGGATTTTGGGTTGGCAAGGCTGGTGACACCTCCAGATGCAAAAGAGACTAGTTTTGTGAATGGGGAGTTGGGTGAATTTGGCTATGTTGCTCCGGAGTACTCAAGCACAATGGTGGCTTCACTGAAAGGGGATGCTTACAGCTTTGGGGTTGTGCTTTTGGAGTTGGCTACTGGGCAAAGACCTCTAGAAATCACTGCTGCTGATGAAGGTTTTAAGGGAAATTTGGTGGACTGGGTAAATCAGCTCTCTGTTTCTGGTCGGATTAAAGATGCAATTGATAAGCATATTTGTAGAAAGGGCCATGATGAAGAGATTGTAAAATTCCTCAAAATTGCTTGCAATTGTTTAATTTCTCGGCCCAAGGGGAGGTGGTCTATGTATCAGGTATATGAAGCACTGAAGAGCATGGCTGAGAAACATGGTTTCTCTGAACATTATGATGAATTTCCCTTACTATTTAACAAACAAGAGACCAGCAGTCCCATTTGATACATGAATGGGAAAGCATTACGAGATGTTTCACATCTGGTGAACACAAATGCATTATGGTACGTTCTTCACTTCCCTTAAGGTGCAAGTGGAATCAGGCACGATACATATGGTTCTGTGAAGTACTACCACAGATATTGCTGTATTATACTGTGAAGTGTCAAATCATTCTGAGGTGTTCTGCTCGAAATTTATGTTACAGATAGCTAATATTATTGGTATCTTAGGTTTATGTTTCTCTTCTGCTCATACTTATGCATTAAACAAGGCAGTAAGCAAAAGCTGTCACAGTTTATTTGAAAGCTATAATACTACTAATTTATCTGTTTATAACTGACCTGGGCATTGGCCTTTTTAGGGTCGAGATATATTCAGTATGTCCCTTACAGTCATTTATGGTTTGTAAGATCAAATCACACTAGATTTCCCTAATGGATTGGTTCGGTAGAATATCTGCCTCCACACTGATATTAATTCATCTAATCGGAATGCTATCAAGCAGGGTTATTAGTAATTACCCCTTCTGATTAATTTTGGATGATGTTGATCAGTAATTGTAGGTCCTTTCGCAAAATTTGTGTCTGATTGGGAATAATTTTCACTAAAATGGAAGTTGAATGGGCTTTCTGAAAGTTATGTGCCCTCTTAAATTTGATTTGGCAGCTGAAATTTTCATTCACTTGATTCTAATCTGCTTCTTTACAATCTCAGAAACATAATGCACAATTAAAGTTTCCAAGTAGGAAAAAACTATTCTTGTTGACAGTTGAAACTCTTTGCAATAGTAGTTATCAAACCTCTTACTTTTTCCCTCAAGCTCAAACTCGGATGCGTGTTTCCATGTGCTCTCCTGCTTCCCTGAAAAGTCATTTTGTAATATTTCAAAACAACAACTTGTAGTCTAATAGTAAATGAAGGGAAAAGGTCTGTTAGCAAGTTATCTCATATCTGTCCTTGTCTTTAACAGAGCTCCAGCTGGGGGACTATATGGATTCTACGTATTAGAATATCTTGGTAAAGAAGTTCAATTTTACCTATTCATTTTTTAGTAAGGTTTTAGATTATCTCATGTTATATTTTGTTACAGTAGATGAGTACTTTTGACCCTTTCCGAAAGCAAATAGATATGGTTGGGTAAGCATAGAAGTATGCTTTTCTTACTCATGAATGTTGCAGGGTGGAATGTTAAAGCATTGAAAATACCTGTTGTGTATTGGATCAGGTTCACTAGGTACTCTTCTTTTGCTGACATAATTGAGATTGGTCCTTTGAAGAGAATGCCTTTCTGTTTCTATTATCCTCTCAGCCTCTAAATGTTGATTGATTGTCGTTCCAGTAACTGTTTTGGCTGCAGGCTTTACTAAAATCTCAGCAGAAACAAAACATAGAAAACTAAGTAAAAGAAGAGCCATCAATAAACTGCTGCTGCGGCGGGCACCATCACCACCCATAACTCCAGTATTACTATCTCAAATTCTCCTGTGTTTGATCTTCAATGCACATTTGTGGATCAGAGGAACACACCAACACCAAATTTTCCTCTGATACTATGTAGACAAACTACAAACAGTACAAATGTATTCTGTTGTTGGGATGCTCTTAAATGGAGGATTTTATTTGCCATAAGATTAATATATAGCATGGAAAAGTTAAAGGTGTTTATGTCCAAAAGCAACAAAAGGGAAAGGTTATTTGAAGATGTGGGGTAAAAAGTGAAGAGAATTAGGCGTAGGGATAGGCTGACAACAGTTTATAATAAAGTAACATGTACAATTATTTATTACCTCGTTAGTGCAGGTATAACATAGCCAAGGGGACCTTTTTTTTCTCTGTGTTACCCATCCCGTTAGCAGCTTCCACTTTTTGTTTCCTTGGTGACTCAAAATTCAACTCTAATCCGTATTCAAATGTGTATTTTTTTTTCAAAGAACTAAAAGGTCGAACTATCTAGTTTAAATGCTGACGAAAATTCAGGTTAAATTCCGTATTCGTTTTTGAGAATTGGACATTCATGATTGCTGGCATTGAAAAGGTGATTTGGACGCAAGAAGGAGCCATCAAATTCAAAATCATTGCAACTCCGTCAGAGCAAATCGAAGAAAACTTTATTATTTATTCCAGAATTAATTTGAATATACTTGACGTCTTGTATTTTCATTCGAAGAATCTGTAAAGAGAATTTCCTGAAAAGAAGTGCCGGCAAAAGAAATTAAAACCTTCTGACCACATTATCAAGTCCTTATTCATTAGAACATCTTAACACAGAGAATTTAACTTATATACACACCGTTAGTATAAAAAAAAAATCGTAGAAGAGGCCCATTGTTAGAATATGCTTGAGTCTGCTAAGCAGTATGTTCTAATCGCTGTCAGGGCAAATAGTGTATGGTCCCTATCGAATCTAAAGCTTTCAAGAAAAAAGAGATTCTGAGATATAAAAGTGTACATGAGAATATCAAAGATGGAATGATTGCACACAAAGTTTGGCACACTAGTGATGAAGTAGAATAACTTTAACCCTGCACTTATACCAACCAAATTTTGAAATAAGATGACATCAATCATCCAAAGTTTGAAATAGTGTTGAGCTTATCAGACTAAAGACACCCACATTCAATAGAAAAGCATTTTGATCACACTTATCTGCTCCATTAGATAAGAGAAATAATACTGAATCCTGGGGGTTACCGATTATTAGAAGCTCATATATTGACATACTTTACTCTTCAGTTTAGAGGTATAGGACAAACAAGCTACCCCTGATATAACTCAAGGTACTAAATAACATGTGGTCCATTTCCATCTTTTCAAAAGAAATCATGCTCCTTCTCAAGCTTTTTTAATCCAAAAATTTGAAAAATACACCATTTTTCCATATACAACTTCGATTTGATGTTGAAGAGAATGCTGGAAGAAATTCATGGGGATCAGATCAACACTATGAAATTTGAAAATAAAATCTCTTCGGCATTCTCCGTTAGCATAATAATGTAAGGCATGTCAACCAAGGAAAGGATAAGCAAGGTATGACATATAAATGTCACCTTAGAAATCCATTAGGTGTAAAATAGGTAAGACTAATATATATATCTTCATTTACTAGCAAAATCCTGCATAAAACTCGTGATGCCTTCTTACGGATGGATGAGCATTATGACTGAGTCAAGTACGGCATACAAATGGGGGAGCTAGGTGATGCAGAATGCCCCCAAGAAGAAATTGACCTGCAGGTTAAAGATCCATTAGATTAATCATAACATATTCCAGGCGAGACTATTAAATGATATATCAGGACAAAGGAGCGCTAAAGCAAAATTACCATGTAAATAAATGGTGAGAACTGGGGCAATCAACTGTCTGACAACATTTTACACTCTCTTGACTATAAGATGTGTTAAGCGATCCTCATTAGCTAAATTTACGATGCCGAAATCTCCACTTCCCTAAGCAAATCCAGCTTCTCCTGCTTTCTCTTTGTCTTCTCTACATATTTCTTCTTCAGTGCCCACTTTGGTCCATATATTGCCAAATGCGTTCGACCAAACCGCCGATCAGATATCTGTATTTTTAGTAACAATAGAAAGAGAATTAGTTCTTGTGTAGATGTATGATTGAACCATACATCCAGCTAGCTCTTCAAAACATTTTAGTTTCTGTTGAAGAGAAAACACCACCCAAACACATATACTAAAGACAGAATGGAGAAAGCAATCAACAATATTTCAAAGGATAACATCCAAAAATAATATGTCCTAGCACATACACTCGAGCATCAGAGGAGGATAGTGCTGTTCTTAATACTGAGAAAATGAACTGCTCAATACCTTAACAAGGCAACTGCACGAATCCAGCATGTCAGTTCTGAAAGGGTACTCCACCAGCTGAATAAACAAAAATATGCTGACAATTACCACAAAAGAAATTTATGGGCAGAAAGGAACACAATGGACTTACAAAGCACAATATACTGAAGCACTTACTATAAATGTATTCTCTCCCACTATTGATGATTTTGAAATTTGATCCATTAATATACTGTAATCAACAACAGCATATGGTGGTGTAACACTAATATAATCAAAGCTCCCATCTTCACCTGAAAAAAATAAATATAAATCCTAGATTGTTATATTTCAGTAAAAGAGCAGCATACAATTTTCATGGTTAGAGCTTTGTTTTTGGAACACATCATCCCTCAAAGTTGTAACTAACTGTTTAGTTCTTGAAGACTGCCAAACGAAATAGCAAAAGAAATCACGCAAGTGAAGAAAGAGAAGAGAAACTATACGGCTTGCAAATTTTCCAGAAGTACAGGATTGGTGAAGTTAGATATAAAGGATTGACTTGCCACAATCAACAACAATATTGAGGGAACCTCCAGAAAGTCGGTTGAGCTGGTCTGGCGCCAAGCATGTTATAAGTTAGCACCAACCATATCAGTTTGAGAAAAGAGATACCACAAGTGATATAAAGGCATCAGGATAGCCTATGGTTTTTAAGAATTTTACTTCAGTGAAAATGTTCAAGGCGTTTCATTTTCTGTTTCCTTAGCAAACAAACCTTGTTTTTTTATATTTCCAGGGCAAGTAATGAACCTTGTTTTTAATACATTTCGGAGTGAGAAATAACCTTTTATTTTTGTACAGAATTGTACAAGAAAACATCAGATAAAATATTTAATGAACCTTTTAAGAGAGAGATATCTCCTATTGGGCGTTAAATCAGAATTACTGATTCATGATACTATTAACTCCCTAACTTACTTCGCTTGTGGGGCAACATCAGGAAGAGAAACTCTTACCAAGAAAATGTTCTGCACGCTCCAAGAAGCTTTCAACACGGACAGTGTGTATGACAGACGCATCAAGGAAACCAGTCCATTCTAAATTAGGCTGTAGAACATCTGAGACAACCCAAGGGTCCATCTCAACAAAATGCACCTAGGAGTTTGCAAACAGAAATACGAAACACAGATGCTATGAGAGAAAAATGACGTAGAAAAACTGAATGAACTATAAAGCTCCACAAATCAACAGCTAACTTAAAAGTTAAAAGCATATAGAGACAATAAAAGTATCACTAAGTAATAAGTAAATAAAATTTAGCATATGTTCCAGAAAGGGCTGTTACAAATTTAATGCTAACCTCAGAACACCCTCGGCTGATGGCTTCTATACCAACTGATCCTGTCCCACTATATAGGTCCAACCAACGGCCAGGCCTCAAAGATGCAGGGCAACCACCGGCTGCCTAGACAGCAGAGAACAATTTTTATTTAACAACATTAAAACAGTGTATCTTGCATTACATGAAAGACGAACTGCTCTTAATGGCTAATAAGAATCTCACTTGCAAAATACCAAATGCAGCAGCTTTTACGACTTCCATCATGGGACGCACATCCATGCTCTTTGGTGAGAGCAATTTCTTCCTTCGAGCCGTCCCCCCAACAACCTGAACAAAAAAGTCCTTGTAATAGCAAAGATATCACAACAACTTGCTTGTCTAACAACAATTACATCCTCACATGACATGTGTACTTGGAAAATGAATTACGAACTTTTTGCTTAGTAAGCTATATGACTAGCCTACCTAGTTTGGTAGGTGTAGACATGCAAAATTTTATGGTATCAAGTCCATACAATATTTGGATTAAGTATCAGTGCACAGTGGAATCTTAATATGCTTGAATTATCAACAAATGGATCATAGCAGTGAAAAAAAAAGGGAATTCTCCATTAGCAGCCACAGATTCAGCTAACATATCATTGAAATGCAAACCTGAAGCAATTTATGTGTCTCCCGTGGAGGCTTAGGTTCTTCTACTAGGACCTGTTTTCCGGTTCCGCTCTTGGATTGTTCTCTTCTCTTCTTTGTCTATAACTCCAATGAAAACACTACTGTTACTATCAATTAATTAATATGACTCAATTTCAATCTAGTTAATGTCATTTGTAAGAAACATCTACCTTAACGTCTATTCAGTCCCCATTTTAAATTCTTTAAAAATGAAATAACTAATATTTTTTTCATAGAGGGTAAAAGAGAGAACGACGTACCTTTGGAGATGGTTCAGATAAGAACTCATCCGGATTTAGCCCGTATTGTTCAAGTAACTGCCTTTTCTTATCAACTGAGAGTTCATTTTTGGATTCTGACAGTATATTTTTTGTTAGATTAACAACAAAAACATTGAATTTCGCAAAGAAGATAGAGGAAGCGAAACAACTTACTGGAAGAGACTGTGATAATGAACGGTCGGCGACGATTGGTTGCTGTGAAAGGATATCCGACGAGAGAAGGCTTGAAGCTAAGCAAACTGGTCTCCGGGACGATTGAGTGAGACCGAAGAGGTGAGAGAAAAGAAAATGCAGTGTGTGATGATTGAACCGCCATTTGTGTAACCCCAATTTCGCTAAGCAAAATTTGGTTGAAGTGATTTTAAGCTTTATTCGTTTTAAAATTGAGGAGACACTGTTTAGATAGAGTGGAAAACTGGGGAATTATATGAGCTAAAATTGTTCTCTTTTTATTCTTCTTTTTTTTTTTAATCATGAAGATATTTTTTATTTCTATTTTTATTTTTACTCCACGCTGTCCCACTTTTGCTCTCATAAACACTCAAATTCACAATTACTATCTAAGCAAACTTTTTTTAAAAATAATTATCTCATGAACCTGAGTTGCTAGTCAAATTGTAACTTTTTTTCAAAATAAAAAGCATGTTTTTGGTAGCTGATAAGTGATAAAATATTGGAGTAAACAATTACTCTCACCGTCTCGATTTACTTGTCAAATTTTTCTTAATTTGATTTCTATTTTTACTTGTCATTTTTGATAGATTAAGAAAGGACAATTTTTTTGTATTGAGTAAATACATTTGAGATCCTATCAATTAATAGAAATAAAATGATAAACTCAGTGAGTAAATATATTTGAGATCATATCAATTAATAGAACTAAAATGATAAACTCACCATATTAATTTTTTTTAATAAGTGTGTCAAATCAAAATTTGACAATTAAATTTGAATCAAGGTAGTATATGTTTTTTTTAATAGAGGTGGACTTGTAATAAGCTTGGGAAAAAAGTGTTGATAGTTTTTATTTATTTATATTAAAATAATTTAATTATCCTTAAATTTATCAAAATGTAGTTACATGAAAAAGTTTGAATGATGAAATTTTTCAAAATTTTTTTTAGGACTTTTGTTTTGGGAAGATCATTTCACGATTAAAAAAAATGAATATTTAAAACATTAGTTACATCAAAATTCAAAGGTGCTTATAGGATAAAATTACTTTTTATTTTTTGTTGATTTTAACTTATCCACATGTGTTTAAAAAATACTTATAAGCTAATTTCCCCAACTTATACATTTATACAAATATCCTCAATATTACAAATTAACTAGCAACTTACGATTCATGAGTAAATGACAAATGACCACTACTGATGTTGAAGTTTTCTCATCTCTTGATAAAAGAGAATCTGAGATAAAGTTTACATAAAATAACATGCCTTCCTAAAAATCATAAAACCAATTCCAATAAATTTATTGATTGAAATATAATTTCGATGGCCTACCCCTTGTGGACAAAAAATGGTAGAGTATTGACTAGTTATAAGTTTGGTCACTTCTTGACTAATCCTTTTATGCACTTGAATTCCCTTGGCCTGAAGATATTAGTATTTTTAGAGGAATTTTGGACCTTCTCTTTTTTTGTTTTTTTCCTTTTCTCTCTTTCTACTACAGCTTCTTCCATTTCAATTGATGTGACACTATTTAATTAAATATGAAATTTAAAAAAAATGAAGATTTTTGAACGCTCACCACTCACTAGCATAGTTACCAGATAACTCTGGTAACCAATAACTCAAATAGATGAGTGATTTTTTTATTTCATTTAGACTTTGAACCTCATAACTCTCCTTCCACCTTATTAACCATTAGGAGGACAAACCCTTGGGTGCCTAGTACAATCATAGACAGAAAAAACAGGGCAGGCAAGTTTGAGGGTAAATATCAAAACTTTGATCTGCTCAGTGCTACTACAAAAGTAATCAGTTCATCAATCCACCATGTTTCGAAAAGATCTCCTTACTCTAAACTGTCTAAGAGGGTACTTAATGTACAAACCAGGATATACAAAGAATGTGGATAAACTTGCTCAACTAGTTGTATTTATATGTAATAGAAAATTTTGTCTACATATTCCTGTCAGGAGCAAACCTTACAGCTCTTCCTACAATGGCCTACAGAATTTCCAGAACCCACCATGTATAGAGGATTTTTTTCACATTCACCATTAACTGCCCACTGGGAGCAGTTTGGGTTTTGATCTTGGCATTCATTATTAAATAGAGTCTCAAAGGACCTCACATGAATCCATTTAGTAGCAGACCACTTCTCACCTTCGATAACAGGGCAGCTTCCATGCAAGCTTAGAGGATCAGTTGTTGCATTGAGATGAAGACTGAAAAACAACAATGCATCACCCTTCCTAGGTTTCACTGCAAATAAGGCATGAACATATTGAAATTGAGAAGTTAATTACAAGATTTATTTCAGTGGTTTTATTTGTTGTTATAATGACAAGCTTTATTTCAGTTCTACTGTGTTAACAACATTTTTTTTTCCTTTAAGCATCTTATGGTGGTCTATGAAACAGGATGACGTGTTTTGTACTGATTCCTCCATCTTCTATAAAAGTCCTTCAGATTCTTTTCACTATATGGAAGGGGGATGACAGGAAGACTCTGGTAAACTGATGGTGAAATGGATAACTACTGAGATTGCTCTCTACACCTAGCCAACGTGAAGCACAATCAAAATGGCATACCACAGCAATTACGTTGCTTTCCATTAAAACAAGGAGAACCAAAAGAATATGAAAAAAGATACTGAATGTTGAACCATACAGTAATGACTATGCAGTCCAGTCAGACAGGGGAAAGAAAGGACTCATGCAGCTAATAAAATCCATCGACCAATAAAAAGCACATTATTAAGTCGTTTGCACAATTCTGGAGATTTTACCATAACCATACTACAAGACATTTCCATGAACTGATGGACATGAAGAAAAAGGGACATGTTTAAAAAGGAACATGTTATTTGCATTTTAAGCACAAGCAAATGCTCCATTACAGAGAATTTGCAAGAGCACCTCCTTTATCTTCTTCCCTATTATGCCTCATCATGAATCCATATATATGCACTTTCAAAACAATGGATAATACATGAATACTGATGGGACCTCCATAAATATAGATGCCATACTCAAACTATTCATCGTGTGAAACATACCTGCATATCCATTTTTAGCACAATCTGACCAGTCATCACCCTTTGGCTGAGATTTTTTTGCCTGCAGGTTTCCCGTTAATGAGGAAAAAAAGAAAATACTGCATCATAATCACCGGCATAATAGAAAAGGATTAATCATACAATTACTGGTTACCTCTGAATTAGGAAAAATGGTTTCCCCGCCCTTCTCTACATCTGACAAATACATAAGAACAGTAGCCACCCGATGACCACCTAGCTCTTGATTGACCTTGTCGTGGAAATAATCATAATGTGGCTCATACTTTTGGCCATGTTCATAATGCAGTATTTGAATAGATTCCCCATTCTCTGTATACCAACTTAATAAATTAAGAATCTCGCTTACGGATATATACATGTATACATTACAGACACATGAGACAGTGAGGTGAAAGCCACTTAACATCATTGAAGCACTGTAGTACCTTTAGGAAGGAATGTCCAGGAAGCTATCCTAGCCTCCACATTAGCCACTACTTCATCCTTATAAAAAGAAAAACAAAACAAATGTCAGTGGTCTCTTTCAGCAAAAATTACATAGACTAATATTAATCCACTGGGGAAAAGTTTTTGAAGTGGAGAAGTAAAGCGGCATAGGTAGAGATTCAGGAATTCAATTTCAATTCAAGACAGAGATACTTGAACTTCCATATAGTCCATATGAGGACATGAAATTACAAGTATGCCCAGCTGAAGAAATAAGCAGGAAAACTTCAGTGAGAAAATATAATCCGAAGGAAGTCATTGACTCAACCTGAAGGGGATGTAAAATGACAAGCCATCTCTAAGGGTTTCTAAAACCATTAAATGTCAGCAGCATAATCCTCAAGAGAGGTTTCCAATACTAGAGTATAGATCACTGAGGGTTCACGTTATGCTTGGTTCACTCAATGGTACATGATTAATGATGCTACCAATTTCACACAGAATGCATATGAACTAGTAGAAACTCTAAAGTACATATCAAAGTATGTTCTAAGTTCTCAGTCATGTAACAGTTGTCCGAGTTCCAATTATTTTGCAGCATCACACTTGGCGTACTGTTTGTATTGACACTACCCCAGAAGCTGAATCCTTAAATAATCTTCAGACGTGCCATTAGTATTTAAGAAGAACCTGAAATACCTAAAAAGGTACAATTTTCTGCATATAAACTTCATTTATATTTTCCAGTTTTAAGTCTTCTCTAACAGGATTAAACTTTGACACAAATTCCTTTGAATATGGTAATCAATCATATGTTGATAATTAGTCCATTATCATCCGATAACAAAGATTAAATTACCACTTTCTAGTCTCTTCATCTAACAAATAGCCAAATTGGAAGTATGATCTTTCATGAAGGAAAGTAGATCATATCCTATCACTATCAAAATGTTTATTGGGTCAAACGGGCAAAGTTCCACAATACCACAAGGTTAGACCCTTTCACGGGAAATATTAACAAAAGATGGTCATCTAAGGTTATTTTTTTTTTATGAAAAGATGGTCCGCTAAGGTTATTAGGAAGTTTAAACACTAATTTCGTATTAAATTGATCGTTAGAAAGGGCTCCAATGCTAAAGATCCAGAAGATTTAAATCTAGTTATCCAGTGATCATCTTTGTAGTGTAACCAATGAGGTTCACAACCAATTGAAGTGCTTCTTTGTGAGATCTGTCAACCTCTTTCTTTTTTGTTTTGGTTTCTTACAGTGTCGGTACCCGCTTCAGGCCCCAATTCTATCCCCAAGGCTCAACCTGAGACCTTTGTTTAAGGTGGAGGGATCATATACATACCACACAACCTTTGGTGGTGCCCAGCTCTTTCACATACAAATGGTTTCATAAATATGAAATAAGATGTAATACCACTGTTTCTAAATGACAAATTCTGATAGTAAAAATAGAAATGGAAGTAACTAGAAAACAAAATACTTAATTCCAAAGGCATCACAATATAATATTTAACTGGCACAAGGAAGATGACAGAACAACATCTAGATTTATACATCACAAAAGAGGGGGGGAAACCATCAAACATTTGAAATTCAAGATAAAGTAGGATTTTGTGAACCTGGCCCTTGCTAAGAAACATGCCGGAGCTTGTCCGAACTTCACTCTCTATGCTCTTTCCTGACTCATTATCAGCCACCATAGACTTCTCCAGCTTATCTTTAGCCTACTCATTCAAATTTTGAAAGAACATAAACAACATCAAGTGAGCATAAACTGCTATGTAAAAGAGAGATCTTTCAGCACCAGGGAATTAGACAGTATCAAATAGCTAGAATTGAGACTTCATTATTGTTACTCCGCATACAATGTGTCCACTGTTCATCAGGAGCATTTTCATTCTGGTTTGAGATTTATTCATCATTCATCCGTGCAGATAGTTCATTCATTAATCTAAATTGTCTTTAAATTGTTATAAAAACTAATCTGAGATTGACGCTAGTTGATTAAGTGATAGCACATTTTTTTCTCAGAAAGAGCAACAATCATGCATTTCTTATTTGTACTACAGGAAAAAAGCTGACCAGAGTAACGAGATGATCACACTCCTCATCGGTCAAAAAATTCCTATATACGAAAGCCCTGCACAATTCATCTCATTATCAGAATCACTTGAATATCAATTAGACATACGCAAAATGCATTTACACAAACAAATAGACCAAAAAAGGAGATAGATAAACCTCGGTCGCCAAGAGATTTGCGTCACCCGGGTTGGATCAATTGTAGAAGACGATCCACCAGTTACCAATTTCAGCACCGACAATTTTCTGAAAATAAAAGCACAAATGCTTAATACAAATAACGTACATTTTAAGCAAAAAAAAATCAACGAAAAACATAGAAATAGAAACGGAATTCATACGTTTTTCTATCGCCATGCCCACCGGAGACCCGAAGAGGTGTAGAACTAGAGAGATCAGGGAAAATGGAAAGTAAACAGAGAAAAAACAGAAAGAGAAGAGAAAGTTGACGGTCCATTGGGAAGTTACGAATGATGTTCGTGTTTTTGGGTTTAATATTTCCTCATGCTCAAGGGTTTCGCTTCTTTACTTATTTATATACTTCTTTTTTTTCAGAACTCAGATCATGGAAAATGAAAGAAGAAAAAAAAAAAAGCAGTAGCAGATCCCTGGTCTAAGTTAACAGATGCGTTATTTTCAAAGGTTCGGCAGTGCGCCCATTGAATTTTATTTCCGTGGTTGCAAGTCAAAGATTTTATTTTTTTTTTAATTTGGTGTCTGATATTTGTTTTGGAGCTCGTTTAGAATCAAATTCGTGTTAGAAAATTTCATATTGAGGATAAATCGATTTTTAACAAAGATGATTACATACTCACATAAATTTAAATCAAAATATCTGATTAAAGATGAAAGAGTGTTTATTACTTCACCACAACTGATAGTCAAAGGTCTTCTTTCCGGAACGTTCTGCCCAACTACTTGCTTTTAATAGGCTAATTAGGGTATTACTTTGAGAGTAAAATACAAGGAAAAAAGATAACGATTTTCGTCTCTGCCTTAGCTTTTAGTTCTGATCTAAGGAAAAAAAAATTTATAACCATTTTAGTTTGGTTAGAAAAAAATTTCATTTTATTTAAAAAATAATGTCTAGTCATAAAAATTTGAAGTAAATACCCCAAATTCTATTTTTTATTTTTTTACTATATTTTTCTTTTCAAATTTATCCTAATAAAATATGTATATATTGTCTAATTTAAATTATATTTATTTTTAAGTCATATTTCATTTTAAAAATATATATACATTCAAACAACAAAATATTATTTACCAAACTATAACCAAATATAACTTTTTCTTCAATTCCAAATAAAGTGACTCAAATTATATTTTTTGTGCAAATTACTCCCTCCTTACTTGTCTATTTTTTTTCTTTGCTTGTCTCTAACAAATTCATAAATGAAAGGGATACTTTTACTAATTTACTCTTTATTCATTTGAATACACTCTATTTATGTGTCTAGTCTATTAATATCAGAATTAATAATGGAAGAACTTTTTCAAAACTTTACAATACTTATACTTCAAAGAGAATTAATTTCAATTTTAAAAATAAATAATTTGGAACAAATATTTTTTATAATACGAGACGGATGGAATAAAAAACAAACCCTAAAAATTGTTTTTAACTTAGATAATAATATGTGACAAAATGGAAAACCGGGGAGAAAGCGTCCAAGATGCTGGACGCGGCAAAATCTTTGTCAATGATTGTTAACGTGGCCCATATGACTCGGTCCGAGTTGATTGTTTTTGTAGTTGTTATATTTGTGTTTATTCTTTTAAAAACAACCTAGTCATACAATAAATCATTTTCATTTTAATTTTGAATGATAATTGATCGTCAAAAGGTGATGCGGCAACTCAATGGGATCTCAAATTTATTTTTCTAGTGAGTGTTCACTAAGTAAAACAAAATGTAAATTAAAAATTTGTATATATTAAAGGGAAAAAGGATAAATATATTTTTGAACTATCGTAAATGATATGCAGATATCATCTGTTATACTTTGGGATACTGATGCCCCTGTCGTCCATAAACTATAACATATATGTCTTTCACTCTAACGGAAGACTAAATAGGGACACGTGGCACAATCTTATTTGTCGATATGATATTTAATAAATATTGGGTCAGTGGATAAGATTATGACACGTGTATATCCGTTAGTATAAAGGGTATATATGCGTTAGTTTTTGGACGGCAGGGCACCAATGTCCCAAAAGTATAACGGAAGGTATCTACATACAATTTACGATAGTTCGGGGGTATATTTGTCCTTTTTTCCCTATATTAAATTGTTTATCAATGCGTATCCTCCTCATATTCCATGTATAAATTTTACTGAATATGTTGTTGTAGAGTTTTACAAAATTATCAACTCATCCAATGAATGAGTTGTTGGGATTTTTTTCATATTTACCTTTTTAATTATTTAGTTGGGTTCTTAAGTATTTTACATTTCCCAGGGGATAAGTTTGAAAATAGTCAATAGGATAATAGTGAAAAGTAACATTTAATTTATGTATTTAAATATTTTTTCAGGATGTGTTATACTCCCAACTATTCACTTAATATAGACTAGAAAGAAAATAATTTCACTCTCCATCCTACCTCATAAGAACTGCATCTCATTAATTAGCATCTTAATTAATAAATAAAGAAGAAATAACACAAATCCCGCTAGCTAGTTTAGGTCGTAATTACATTCGAACACAGTATTTTAACAAATTATCTTGTGTACCACTCTTTATTCGCTGGATACATGTGGGTCAAATTATGTGTAATTTGTTTAAGATATACTATATCCAAGTGTGATTCACATGTATCTTGGATACACTAACTTTCTCACTCACTTATCTCCCTATATATTTGTGTTTCATAATGTATTTGAGTTTCCCAAATTTTATGTATTTGTATATTTAATATTAATTTCATATAACTATGTATCTAAAAAATAATTTTACATGTATCTATGATACACTGACTCTCTCGCTCACCTCTCTTTTCTTGTGTCCATATATGATATATGACTATCATAATTTTAATGTATTTGAATTTCTAGTATCAAATATATAAAATATTTGTGCATAGATAAATATATCAAATTAAGAAAATGCATTAATATAATTCATTAATGTATATGTACATATAGAGGATAAGAAAGATGGGTGAGAGAGCAAGAGAGAAAAAGGAGAGAGCAATGGAGAAACTAGAGGGAGATAGAAGAGTAATTATGGAATTAATTTGGGGTATATATAATTCTTTTAAATAATTTTGATGTGATAGAAATGTTTATCTAATTAGATAGTTCTTAAATGTAAAAATAAGTGTAAATTTCAAAAATAGCTAAAACTGGATGTGTAATCAGATTTCTTAATTGTAGTTTGCTCAATTACGATTCCTAGCTACATGCTATAAGGAAAAGAGATACGAGCGAGATTGGGAGAGGGAGAAGAGATGGTGAAAGTTTTGGGAGAGATATACAATTAATTTGTATATCTGATTGATAAGTGTATATACGACTAATAAATGTGCCACGAATACAATTGCTATAATTAATTGGGAAAATGGTCTGAAAAATACTATAACTTTTGCCGAAATTGCTATTACGATACCAAAATTTATGGAGG
>JAJOOR010000940.1:0-11094 GCA_036250505.1 Solanum acaule | reverse complement strand
TAGAAATTCACTCTATAGTTACATAGGTATGGGCTTCTTTTCTTTTGTTTCTGTCTTGTAGGAAATTTGGCGCTTAATCTTCTACTACAAGAGTACTTAGTATGTATCTTTCTTGTCTGCAAAGGCTTCATCCTAGTGCTAAGTCTTATCCTTTTTCTACATTACCAGGTATATGGATGGAGAACGTCTGACAGCAGAAGATGAGAAAATAGTGGTAGACAAGCTTCTTGCTTATCATCCCCATTCTGAAGATAAAATTGGATGTGGCCTCGACTCAATTATGGTTGGTCATATAGTTTGATTAATACTCTTGTTGTTTGATTCCTATTAATAACTTTTACTTAAATTTCTTTCCAATTGACTGAAAAATGTTGGTAGAGATGGATTTTTTCTTTTGGTTTGTTAGTTTAGCCTTTTATCACCTTGCTGCATTACAAATTATGTTAAATCTCAAACTACATTGAGCGCTCACTCAATCTGGTGAATAGCATATGACAGGCCAATCTGAACTATGGATCTACAGAAGTGGAAGAGTGTCTTTCCTTGTGAATAACACTATAACAGCCTTCCCTTTTGTCCATAGTAGAAAGCCTTTGCAAAACTATACTCCACTTAATAGAAAAGGAACCATGTCAAGTGTTCCTGAGAATGATAACTTATTTTAAATTGTGCGGATTATTTTTAATTTTTGAGGGAAAAATGTGAACCTATTTGTGATCATTATACTACTTCATGCTAAGCTGTTTGCTGATGTAGGAGTCAGGTTCTTAACCGAAGTAGCATGTAAAGAGGCAGTACTTATGTGACTGGTGATTAAACTGTTTGTTATTGAGTTGACTAATAACCTCTATTTTGTAGGTTGATCGGCATCCCCAGTTCAAACGATCCAGGTGTCTCTTTGTCGTAAGATTGGACGGTGGATGGATAGACTTTTCCTATCAGAAGTGTCTTAGACAGTACATTCGAGATAAGTACCCTTCTTATGCCGAAAAATTCATAAAAGAACACTTCAAACGTGGTAGTTGAGTTTTATTTCAAACAACCTCTCCTCACATAAATACTAAAGTTGGAAGCTGTTGGCCTGTAAGAGCCCCCCTCATGGTGGGTCTTTCTCAATGAAGGAACAAGAAAATGACAGGATCTTATGAATGCTTGGTGTGTTGCTAAAGGTGTTTATGGATTAAATGACCAACAAATGACTTTCTGATACCTTTAGTCAATGTGGTAGATATTAGTTGACCAGAGCATTTCAAGTTTTATTTGGTGCGAGAATAAAGTTGATGGAAATTAAAAAAAATGTACACTTCCATAGTAATTAGTTGGCTTTGCTTGTAATGTCGACTATCACTCTTTTTTGGTGAATCACCGTCTGTATCTTCTTTAATTTCTGAAAGCACATTACCTGGCATAGTGGCTTGCACAAAGTAGAACTTGCATGCTGACGACTGCATTTATCTTTGATTAAAGATAAAATCTACTTTGCCAAGTAATGAAGGTGGGTGGTATAGCAAGTGTTTGTGCTGGTGATAGGTAGCAGGTACTCGATAAAATAGTCAAAGCGCTTACGAAAAGCAAGTTTGTATACTTTAGAGGAATAGTCAAACATGCATAATGTTTCTCAGATTCAATCATGCAAGGGAAGTATCATGATTGCCACTGAGCTCATGCTCACTTGTACATCTCCAAAAAATTCAAAAAAAAATAAAGGTAGCATGCCTTTTACACTTTTTGACTGTAGGATCATGTCATGTGCATCAATTTTGGATTGGGAAAAATAATAATATCACTTTTATCAGTTTCATAAATATGAGTTGTGTTTGTGTGAAAATTAAGAAAACTAGCTACGGCACTGTTTGTCAGTACATAGTGATGGTCGAGGTAGAATTCGAGTAAGTCAAAGTTGTCCCAGCTTTGCATGTTACTAGTTCGTTCTTTTGGTCACTTGGGCTTGCCAAAAATCGTCTGTCTATCCTTTTTAAGAAAAATAAAATAATGGTGATGTTCGATTCATCTATTATATACTTCGATTGTTCTATTGAATTATGATTCTTCTCTTAGTTTTTTTAATGGGTCGATTTAGTTTGCACAAATTTGGACCATCCCGTTTTCTAATAATGACAGTGTTTGGTTCTTGCATATTTCAATATCATCAATACAAATATCAAGATAACTATTAACGAACGCTTAGACAGAGGTTAATGACTTTTCCTTTTTGCCTCATTGCATAGCTCTTAAGTTTATACCCACTTAATTTAGTTAAGTGGAAACATCAACTTAGCAATTTATGATATATAATTAGTGATGATGATATGGTTTTTAACTTTTAATGTTGGTGCTATAATGTAAACAGATTGGATAATTGGAGTTTCACTATTTGATTAGGTGTTGTGGGTCCAAAATCCACAAGTAATTTCTCTTTGATGAATCCTTCCAGCTGGATAGGAAATCTATCCACCAGTTCTTTCTTCTTTTTCAAAAATCTTCTGCGCACAATCTTTATAGGATCTCTGAGAGAGACAAACAATCTTTATACTGTAAACCCGCTTGATCGTAAAAATTATTCACTTTATTTGAAGATCGTGTTTGATTATAAAATTTCTAATCCAATTTGAAAATCAGCTTGTAACTCATCACTTTTAACTTTTGAAGTTGTATTTAAGTACATTTTAACGTCAGTATTATTTCCAAAAAAAATAATCAAACACAACTTTAACAATGTATATAATCAAGGTGTTTTATACCTTTAGTATTTTTATTAAAAAATTATGGGAAAAGGGGAAGTATATTTTCCTCTCCCAAAATATAGGAGTATTATGTATTGGGAGAGTGAAATAAATTTATCTTATACTGCGATCTTCTATATAATTTATGATACTTTTTTTATGTCATATGTAAATTAACTTCTATTTCTATTTCTGACTATAATATAGTACTCAGTGAATTCTGTCAATTTTTTTCTTTTTAGAATGAGAGTACTTTTTGAGCAAGAAATTTCAAAGCAATGGGCAATGGATTTTGATCAATCAATCCCATCCCATCAGTTTTTGGCAGTCTTGTATTTTGATTATCGTATTATTAATTTGTTGTTGTTACTGTTTTTCCCAATATGCAATGTGATGTTTTCTCTGTACTTGTTATATATTTGTTTTTCGGTAGGTTCTTTGATAGTATATGCTATTTAAACTAAGAATCTTTCAAAAACAACATTTCTACCTCAGTGAGATAGGAAAAAATCTGTATATTCTTTATCATCAAATTTCACATATAAGATTACACTGAATACGTTATTATTATTGTTGTCAGCTCATCAAAAGTACGTAATATAATTGTCATGCAATTATATTGGAGATAATATAGGGCGTCGCCCCTATGAGCTTTTTAGTCTCCATAGAGGCTGCTGTTTTGATTATATTCAGTAAACAATATTGAGAAAAGAAAAAAAAAGAAGTTTAATTAGATTGCAACTAGAAGGTTAACTATACATTGTCATTGTAAATGAATCCTTGTACCGTCAAGGTACTTTAAAGATAATTATATTTAATTAACTTCGAAAGGTGAGATTAGTAACTTCAAATATAAATAAATTTCAAACTTCAAGATAAGCAAAAATATTAGACAATTTATCATCATATGTGGTCTGTGGATAAGGTTATTCAATATATGTGTAAATTATAATTGACGACATGTACCTAATATAATCTATTAATTACACACAAAAAAAAAAGAGATTATAATAACAAATTAAAAGTATACTAACAATGTTAGAACTCTTTCATATCTAATCAAAGACGCCTAAAAGATAATTATATATAACCGTCCGTAATATATATGTTTTTAATAACTTAGAAAATAAAACGAATTTCAACTAGAGCTAAAACATTAACGTATATTAAAAGCATAAGAACTGTTTGGTGTAGTCAATGTATATAAATTAATTTTAGAAACATTAATTTATTATGCCTAGATTGAAGTCTGATGACCTGTTTTTGGCAGTTTGACTACCAAATTTATGTCACACGACCAATAACATGAGTTGTATGATTTCTGGAGTAAATTAATTTATCAATCATAACCAATAATTTGAAGAAAATAAACATTAAAATAGGTAATAAAAGTAATCCAATAAATAGAGACGAAAATAAAATAAAATAGTGATAATAAAACTACTAACATTAATGAGATTACAACTGGAATCAACATGGATTGTAGTGCAGTATTCACTACAACAAAAACATCTTTTAACGGCAATAAATATACACATTAACAAAGAGTGTTAAAACATTCACCGGCACTAGTAAATCGCCATTAGATTCAATGTTGTTAAAGATTTTAGGGACATATACAAAGTGTGTTAATTGTTGCTAAAAGATCATTTTTGATGTAGTGATTAGTGAGACTGCTCCATTTTTAACCATATGACTCAGGTTCGAGTCCTGAATATGAAAAAAAAATATGTTGGAAACGTGACCCCAATAGACCCTAGTGCGTGATCCAAATTTAATCGGAACTCCAATACATACCCTGAATAAATTAGAGATTACAACTGGAGTATGATGTGAAAAAAACCTAGGTCACAATAAATATTATCACCATATTTACGTGCACCGTCCGGTGGAATTTCAGTATGAAGAAGAAAAGTACACGAAATTAATTGTTTTTTAATATTCAAAGGAGAATAGATAGTTGAATAAGAGACCGTCTTGGTTAGTTGATTAAAAGTAGCTGATAAATATTAAATGTAAAAATATTTTTAGATATTAGAATTAATTTTATGTGTTTAAATAAAAATGATGAATTCAATGGATTTTGTTGAGGATGTAGCGAGAGAGAAGTAGAAGAATTAACTAAATAATGTGTGGTTGGTAAGCAAATTAAAGATCGGATTAATTTTATTTTGAATATCTATACGTGCAACTTTCTAATAAATAGCCGATATAAAGGTGATGATAAATATATATTTTTCTCCTTTTTTATTAATATGACCGCAATATATTGGATATTTACGAAAAATATAAATTTTACAATACTTTTACCTAAAAAAATCATGAACAATGAAAATAAAATAGAGATATAGTATCTTTTAGGAAAAATATTTTTAAAATATAAAAGATATTAGAGAACGAACTATGGAAATAGAAGAGAAAGATAATCTCTTTTAGGAAGAATATTTTGAAATTAAAGAAAGATTATTTGAGATAAATCGTAAAAGAATTAGTCAAATCAAAACATTTTATACTCTCTAAAAATTATGTGCTTGTTTAGCCATGATTCTGAAAAAATGTTTGAACATAAAATTAGTATAATTTTACGTTACTCAAATTGAAGTTAATTTCAGAAATTTTCTGAAATTCGAAAAACTCAAAAAATATAAGGTTTTGGAACCAACATAAAAAAACTAGTTGTTGTTAAAGTAGAAGTTAGTACTTTTTACTTAATGGGTAACTGGTGTCGAACCAAAGCCATTGCTGTCCATGTCAGTGACCTCCTTTCCTCCGTTTCAATTTAAGTGACGCAATTTCACTAAACACAAAATTTAAGAAATATTATCATTAAGTGGAATCAAACGTGGATAAATTTTGATAGTGTCATGGAGTAAGAAACTCTGATATATATTTTTTAAACCGATTAAAAAATATATATTATATAAATTGAGACAAAAAAACATTTATTAACTCTATGCATTTAGAAACTGGTCCTTACCTCAACAAGTTCTCTCCTAAAACTCCCGGCTCATTGATTCATCATAAGTTATATATTCTTACAAAATTATCACATATTCGTATGTAATCAGAAGTTCGAATTCATATAAAATTGATTTTTTTTAATTATAGAGTTCACTTTATTCCTATATTAGATTTTTTGATGTATGTAAATCTAAATTTAATTGAGTCGCAAACCAAAAATAAAAATACTGTCAATGTAACTATAATCTATCTAGTCTAGTTTCACGTATGGCAATACAACACTACTTTATATATGTTGCATGCATGTATAACTTTCGTTACATTTCTAACCAAATATTCAGAACTTATAGTATTTAACTTCTGAACATAGATCGCCATTTAGCTATTAGTATTTATTTACTTTATCTCTTTTGTGATGTTTCTTGATATACAGTACTTCATTTATTTTTGAGAAAAATATTGAAAACACATTTAAACTTGAGTAAACTATTAGTTTCATCCACAAATTATTAACAACCTAAAAACATTCCTATATTTGACCTACAAAAGTTAGATACACTATTTATCTGTCATAATGTCATAACAAGTGGTTTCAAACTCTTATAGGAGCATGAAACTTTTAATAAACAATCGGGAAAAGTGTTCAAAAAACTCTTAAACTTGGCAAAAATTTAGGAATGTATTTCACTCATGTTACAAGATCTGAAGTACATTTAAATTCAGTTAGTTAAGTAAAAAGATGTTTTTAAGCTGTTAATAATACAAGAATAAAACTAATAACTCACGTCAAATTTAGAATTGTTTTTAATACTTCTCTCTTTATTTTATATTTGAGGTGGGGGTGGGGGTGGGGGTGTTGTCCAGCTAAGCCAAAGTCCTCGGAGAATGAGCCATTGAAAGAGAGGAGGGGAAGAAAAAAAGCTAATAAAAGCAAAGGAAAGAAAGAAAGCAACTAATCATACCAGAAATTCAGTCTCTGTTGGAGCGAAAATCTTCATCTACAGAATTCAAAATATAAACACACAGAAAAGGTAAAAAAAATCACACATCTACTATTTATACATTAAAAAAAAATACCCCCTTCATGTTTTGGTTTCCAATTTTAAATTTTCATATGATATATTCAAGACGACAAAATCAACAAACATTTTGTTACATTTTACATGTTACACTTTCTTATATTCCGTATCAAATCAAAGTCAGACAATTAAATTGACTCAGAAGAAGTAATATTGTGCATACAATTGAATTTTCAACGAAATAGGTTCGAATAAGTCCCTTGTGCCATCAACACAAATCTATTAAATTCGATCGAATCTTATCTTACATCCCTTCCACAAGTCCACAACATGTACATTTGCATTTATTATGTCTCTTGTAGTTAATTAATTTATACATACACGTATATTTTTAGCAAATACATCTACCTATTTTCCCTCCTTTATTCTGTTTCTAAAAATATGCTGTCTTGTTCTATTCTCCCAACTAGTCTACTTACACACACATTATTTTACTTTCAGCTTTATTTGTACAAAAAAGAGGTTACAGTGACAGAGGCAGTAACCAAAAGCATTGGGAAACTGGAATTCCTTCTATAATTTTGTTTGGTGGCATTTTACACTATACAATATATTGGACATGGAAAAATGAATCAATTAATGAGAATGTTAGTGTTAGATAGAAAGGTTGCTTCTGTAAGTAAAATTTATTGAGGTTTGGATATTGTCAATGGAGATATGTTGCAAACGTTTATTTAGAATTTAAGTGTAGTTACTAGCTACGCGTTAAAATAATTCAGGCAATACTCTGGTATATTAGGACGCTTGAGAGAACCATGTTGGTCTAGTACTATTGACTAACTTATTGAGAGACACGTTTATAAATGATAAGTTAAATAGCGTATGAAAAACCTATTTAAACGCTTAAGTTTTAGATAAAGATAGCAACATACTTCAACATAATGTCAGAGGTGATCAAATTTTTGATACTAGTGTCATAGACACTAATCCTTCCAAATATTTTTCAAGTGATAGACCAATATTATTAAAAACACACACAAACAAATGAGATTATGATGTATTCAAAAATACAACTAAATATATAAAGTATAGTATTTTGACGATAACTTAAGAATTTAGATGAGATACAACATACTCTAACATAAAGCGTAAAATTAGTGTTGGATACCCACATTTTTAGATTAAGGACCAGGACTTGACTTGGTTTAGTTCAATTCTCACCTCATGAATACTAAAACTAATATCTTCGATTTAGTTAAACTCAAGATTGATTTTATTAGCAATAATTAATGAAGCAACAAATAAGAATGAAAAATGCTAATATAAGGCAAATGGGGGATCATAGAGATGATTATTGAAAACAATTTCTTCACCTCACAAAGATATGAATAAAATTTACGTATATTTCACTCTTTCAGATCTTACCTGTTGGATTATAATGAATATTTTTATGGTTGTTGTAATTTGGGGAAGGATTAAAGGGGTATGGAATTTACTTTAACTTTATATTTAGGGTATTATCGAAAATGGTGTTTGGACTTTTAGGAGTGATGGTGAGTGGTAGAGTCTACTCTAAAATAGGCATGTAGAGCAACTTTTGGCTGCTTTTTCTCTTTTGTTTAATAACTTGTATAATTTTTTCTTCCTTTTATATACTTTGGTAAAAGAAGAGATCTGAAGGTATATATGACTATTCCACCATAGTATAAAGTGAGTAACTTTGAAAATATATCATCAATAACATAAAGTACTTACACTACTAGTACTTTTTTTTTTTTGAAAAAAATAATTATTATTTTAGTTAATAATTGAAAAAGTAGAAGAAAAATATGATGAATTAAGGGAAGTAATGATAAATTAATGATGCAAGGTGAAAGTAGTAGTTGGCAAATGGGAATACTCACTTTTCTGTGTTGAAGCTGTAATTTTGTCATTTCTGCTATAAACTTTACGGTGTTCTGCATTCACTAGTCAACTGTTACCTTTGGTTCTTGTGTTTTTCTCTTTGTTTTATTTGACATTATTTCAGCGGAATACATTGATAATTCTTTATATTATACTAAAAAATAATCACATAAAACTTTTTTCAAATTTGAGCGGTAAATATCTAATAAAAATACATTATAATATATGTAGATGCTCGATCGAAAATATCGTAATTAATTTGTATGTCTAACCTTTATACTAATTAAAAAAAATTAAGGAGATGTTTATATATTCTGCTTTTACTGTATTTTATTTTTCTGTGTTTCAGTTAACTATTCTATTTACTTAAAATATAACATAGGGAGACAAACTCTGAATTTAAAATTTAGTAATAGTCAACCTTTATGTTTTACCACAATATACTTATGTTTGAAATTTTAAGATTTGAAAAATAATATTTGTTGATTTAGTAGATTTAACACATATATTTATGCTCTATTTCAAATTATTTGATTTAATTGAACCCATTAATTTATATTCTATCTACCATTGCTAGGGGCATAGTAATATGGTAAAAATATATTCACGAGAAATCAAAATGTCTTAATGAATAATTACCTTCTTTAATGGATTTTCTCTATGTTAATCTTGATTAGTTAGTAATCACCTCTAGTCCTCTATTATGTTTCAAATTAAGTAATTCTCTGTTTAGATCAGTTGTAGTATATTATAATTTATCCATAATGATCTGGATCTTTAATTAAGGATCGAGCTTTAATCAAGCATGGATCATGCACGTATAAATTAAAAGATGAGTATTAACTCGTCATTATTAAAATTGGCTACATTAACATTGATGCTTGGAGATGGTCAACATTAAATTAATTACCGCGTATCATTCAATTATAATAAAGTATAATAATTGAAATGTTTTTAGAGAGAATACCTATCATAGAAATATTGTACACGAATTAATGAGAATATTGAGAATCAATTGGTCCGCCTTTTTTTTTTCTTCTCATCATGCCCACCTTATCAAAAATTATAATAGTATTTTTATTAGTGGTCCACCTTACTAAATCAAGAAAATATTAATAATTTTTTTTAATATTATCCTTGTAATTAATTCTTTTTGAAAATGTTCATATTTGTTTGTAAAATTTTCAAAAAGCTTTTTAACGGGTGAATTCGTAAATTATTTTCTTATTTATGAATTTTTAAGCACTGTACAAAATAAAAAACAATCACATAATACCTAAAATATTAGTGTTGAATACGTTTATTTTAATTTTATAAAATTTTAGAAAATACACATTATTTTAATAAAATAATTTAAATAATAACTTATCAAAAGTTCTAAAGTATCCTTTAGTATAACTCAAACTTCAAACTTCAATTGTATCTACTAGAGCTAGCCTTACTTGTCACTTGGTCCACCCTTTATTATTAGTATTTACTGCTTACACTCTCTCTTTTTTATCTTAGTTCACTCTCATTTTTTCGATGTTTACTTTCAGAAAATATTTTTATTAAAAATCATTATATACTCAAAATTAGAATACAAAATCATTAATTAAAAATAAATAAATATTTGTTGTCTTTATTAGAATTTTTGACAGCTTTACTAGTGGTCGAACTTCATACGATATTAGGCCTCTTATTATAATTGGGTCCCAATCAGATTGGTAACACACACGAACCTCACGTGTCGAGTTATTATCATGCATGATCCCATAATTTTTTTTCTTCTATAATATACTCCTCTAGTATCCTGCTATACACATAACACCCAAAAATAATAAAATCCATAAATTCAATTCAATAAAAAAAAAAAACATAGCAAAAAACAACCCAAATACCCAAAATAAAAACACAATCTTCCTCCCAATCTCGTTCATTCCCCATTTTCCTCTTCTCCACTCTCTTCACAACACTATCAACAAGTTTATTTTTCATCTTCTCATTTTTTTTTTTAAGTTTCTTGAATTAGTATGAAGTAAATGAAAACACAACTAAATTTCTTCTTCTCAGAAGAAGATGATGTCTCACCATTATCAAGAACAAGAAGAACAAAAGATCCCATTTTTATTGGATTCACTTTACTGTGAAGAAGATATTCTCACTGAAGTATCAGTAGAAACAGAGAGTTTTTCTGCACATGACTTGTTATGGGAAGAAGAAGAACTTACCTCTCTGTTTTCTAAAGAAACAGAGTATAAAATAAGCTACAATGTGTTAGAAAAAGACCAATCTTTTATTTCAGCAAGAAGAGAATCAGTTGAATGGATACTCAAAACAACTGCTTATTACTCTTTTTCTGCACAAACTGCATTTCTTGCAGTTAATTACTTTGATAGATTTCTCTTATTTAGTTTTAATCAGTCTCTGAATCATAAGCCATGGATGAATCAACTTGTTGCTGTGACTTGTCTTTCATTAGCTGCTAAAGTTGAAGAAACTGATGT
>JAJOOR010000939.1:0-28542 GCA_036250505.1 Solanum acaule | reverse complement strand
TAAAGATGAACTAGTTGCAGGTCACAAGAGGGACCTGTTCCTCTTCTTCTGGGAATAACAAGAAGCAAAACAAAGGAAAAAGGAAGAAAAGGGAGGTTCCAGATCTATTCTAAGCAACTAAAAGAAAAGCAAGTTCATCCATGCCTTCTTTAGTGAAATCTGCCACTACTTATACTACTCTAGTAGCTATTACTCATGCTCTTTTGCTATCAGAGTCTGTTTCCCTTTTGCATCTGGGACCACGTCCAGGTATTGTGGCACTCGTTTGTACCTGGTACTACGCCTGTTGTTGTCCAACTTGTCCTGTGGAGTCATTACACTAGCATTCAAGTTCAATCTCATGTTAGTCTCACAAGTGACAAAAGACTTGAACTGTTGTGTCACTTTCTTTTCAAAATGTTGTGTTTTTCAGGATCTATCATCTGGGAAGGTGAGGGTGATTGGTGAAGAAGAGGATGGTCATAAAGAGGAATTTTCGCATGTAGCCACTAAAAAATAGCCTAATTACGCTTCATAGTTATAGTTTGTTAATTACGATTCGTAGCTACATGTTATAGGGAGGAGAGTGGCGAGCGAGACTAGGAGAGGGAGGAGAGAGGCGAGCGAGAGAGGGCAGAGAGTGGGAGATAGGTGAATTGTATATGCATATCGGTTAGATAATTGTATATTATACATATGTATTTGTATATTCTGGCGAGCGAGATTGGGAGAGGGAAGAGAGAGGCGAGCGAGAGAGGACAATAATTTATATAATTCGCAGGTATGTTTGTATAATTCACGTGTTTTTGTATAATTGAGTAATATAAAGTCTGAAATTATACAAAAATGATAAAACTCGAAATAACGAATTGATACAAACATAAACATATGAAATTTAAACAATTATATAAAATATATTATACAAATTACATTATATAAATTATATTATACAAAATCCGAAAACTATACGTTTATACAAACTTTAAAAAGTTATACACAAAAAGATTGAATGTATATGATGACAAAACTGAAAAACCAAAGGAAATCATCGTCATATACAAATACAAACCATCATATACAAATACAAATCAAACAAAGAATTGTTAGTTGTGAATTATACATATACTAACGTGGTTTATTATACAAACTCGAAGTCAGCCCATGTAATTAATGATTAATGTTAGTCGCGAGTGGTAATTATAGCAAACTATAGTTATAATGAGTAATTAAGTAGTATAAGTTTGCTTAACCACGTAATTTTCCCTAAAATGAATAAGAACCCGTTTGGATTGGCTTAAAAAAGTAACTTTTAAATCAAATATAAAAAGTCAAACTGAAATGACTTTTAAGTCAAAAAATAAAAAGTAGGGGGAGATCTACTTTTTTGTTTCTGACTTATTTTAAGTCATTTTAAACTTATTATTAGTCATTTTTTACCTTGCCAAACGTTTTCTAACTTATTTTAAGTCATTTCTTTACTTATTTTAAGTTATTTTTTTTATATTTGCCAAACACAAGTCAAAAACTGACTTAAAAGTAAGTTTGACCAATTTTTAAGCCAATTCAAACGGAAAGTAAGTCACTTATATTACAATAAGTAATCATTCGTCACTTTTATCTTTCAAGATTAGGCATGTTCATCCTTCTTCTTCATCGTCTCTTCATCTTCTTCTTCCTCTTTTTTTTTTTCTAAAAAAACAAATTTTGACATACCGCAAAGGTGATTTTGAATTGATCAAGATTGAATAATCAATGTATACTTCATGTATATCTAAGTTATATTCAACTTTTTAATTGTATCATATTGTATAGTCTGTGTATAGCTCATGTATGGATAAGTTATAGCCTATATTATATAGTCAATGTATATCTCTTATGTCCTTTGGCTATTTTTTATGTAAATAATATATGGCTACAAATATTGTAAACTAATTTTTTTTATTGTACATATTTGAAACTAGCCCTTAGTTCAAAGGATCGTAGTTGAAGCCCAGTACTGAAGCACTGTTACCGCAAATTCTTAATATAATAGAAAATTTGTAGCAAATTATTAGACAAAGTGAAAAATTATTCTGAAATCAAATCATCTCTATTAATTGTTGGACTTGAAAGAATACAGTATATATATCTGCAACATCTAGATGATGCCTTGACTTGCAAGTGTTGGCACCATCTTAACTCAATAAAAAATTAAGAGACTATTAATTAAGCAAAAAAAAAAGACAATATAATTGATATAAACTAAAATATTCAAAATGATTTCTGTAGTGTTGTGGATAGCAGGTGTTAACAAACAGGAAGGTCAACTGGAGGCTCCTCTACTGCTTCTAATTCAGTAACTCCATTTTCCACAAGGAATGCCATGGCCAAACCCCAAGTAATGTGCACATCCAAGTGACAGTGCATTAGCCAAATTCCTGTTTGTCATAACAAAAAATGTTAGTCCAAAAGTTTGAATTATTGTAACATGTTATAGGAAAAAAAATTAAGAAGTCCTCTGTCCCATTTTATATGAGTTAGTTTGATTTGACACGGAGTTTAAGAAAGAAACAAAGGAAAGTGAATCATATAATCTGGGATAGAGGGAGTACTTATTTTCTATCTTCTTACCTGGATTATCAGCTACAAATCTTATGACGGACCATCCATTGACTGGTACACTTGCAGTATTACGAAGAGGTGGATCAATAAGGTTAAATTTAGAAGTATCTGTTTGTGGATTGAAGTTTCCAAATCCCTCAGCAAGAATGTAAAAATCGTATCCGTGAAGATGAATTGGATGGTTTTCAGCTGTGACGATACTAGTCCCCTGTAACACAAGCTGCACTCTCGCGCCATAACTTAACTTGTATACTTTAGTTGCGGAAATAGGTTGCCAGAGTGACCTGCTAACATTACCAGTGTAATCAAATTTAACGGGTGGGCTTGATGGGAAATCTGTTGAGAAAACTCCAGGTATTCCCTGGTGATGTGCTTGCATTAAGGAGAAATTGGATGGTAGCACAAATGATACATTGTTCATACTGGCAGTGAACCGCGTTCCATTTGGACCTTGACAGCTGCTGGAACTTGCCCCTGCAGGGCAATTGTTGAGTCCCAATCCAACTGTGAAGAATAGATCTTCATCGATTTCAGTTGGCACTTGGACTTTTCTTGCACTTCTGAAGCTACTGGTGAAGGCAGTGGCGGTAGCTGTGTCATTAAATGCTGGTAGAGATGGGAAAGCGGGGTTTATCTTGACACCCTTAGCAGGGCAAGGAGCAGCCTTGTACTCTAAGATGGCTGTGGTTGTGGTGTTGTCAAAGGGTGCTCCTTGTGCACTTGCGTAGGCACGTGCAGCCATGTAGTATCTGGCTGGCGGTTGATTAGCAGTTATGAGGACATCAGTAGTCTGGCCTGGTCCTAGCATAAGGACTGACGTCGTGAATGGTTTAACATAAGATGCATCTGCTCCAACAACAGTGAACTTGTGGTTTGCCACTGAGAAGAAAAGTTGTTGGTTGAGTCCAGAGTTGATGACTCGAAGGAGGTTCGTCTCACCTGAGTCCACATGGACTATGGTAGTATCTGCACAAGGATTTTAAGTTATATGCATCGGAAACTATTTTTACATCAGTCACATTTTAATGTACTGTTTTAAATGCATTGTGGATTGACAGTTACCTTGATTAGAACACCTGTAAAGATCACCCGGTTGACCATTGATGGTGTAAGCATCTGATGCATTAGGTGCTGCTCCCGTTCGTGTGGCTTGTCTAATAACATCAATGGGATTTGCATCCCACCACTCACCTAAACAACATGCCCAAATTAAGTACTATTTCAGAAAAAGCTTGTAAAGTAAACAAAAAATGTGCAAAAATCGAACTGAATGTAACGAAAGAAGGAATTAGTACCTAGCAGAATGGGTGTTTGTCTCTTGGGCTTAGGGAATGGATAAGCAGTTCCTTCTTTTGGGTGGATAACTAAGGCTCCATAAACAGTGGCCCGGAGCCACGAGCTATGGGCGTGCCACCAAAGTGTCCCTTCTTGTCCTTGAATAGTAAACCGATAAGTGTAACTCCCTCCTGGTCTAATCGGACACTGAGTGATGAATTCTGGTCCATCTGCCCATGCCGTTCTCATTTGCCTCACCCCGTGCCTTTAAACAACATAAAGTATATATATTAGAAACAAGGGGGAAAACACGAAAATATCATCACATCATGATGTTCAACATAAAGTATATTTGAGTTGTGCATGCATGAACTTACCAATGAATGGTGACATTATATTGAGCTCTATTGACAACCTTTACCACTAGTGTATCTCCATTGTTCACTTCCAAAGTTGGTCCAGGAAATTGCCCATTCACGGTTATAGTACTATGCGTATTGCACAGCCTCTTCACCGGCGTTGCTTGAATCTGTACTTCCAAAAAAAAATAGAGGTCAGACTATAGATCCTAGTTTTAAATATTAGCAAAAACAAAGACACACTTGGATAACATACAACAAAGTCATGGTAGTGAATTTTGGCTTTTGCTAAAGAAGCAGCATTAGCAAAAAGAAGCAAAATGGCATAGAATAACAAAGAGCTCATGTTGAAGGCTAATTTTGACTTAAACTCTGTTTATGTTTGTTTGTGAAAAATTAGAGAGTTGAGGCTTTAGTTATATAGGAGAAGAAGAAGAGAGAGAGGGTGGTTTAATGGTTGGCAGATTAGGTTTTGATTAAGCAACAAGGTCAGTTTATGGGGCAAAACTTAGTTCAACATTGTAGAAAGAGTTGGTGCACCCAACTCATTTGCCCATCAAACTCCAGAAATTTTCATCAAATGCTTGTTTTCTAAAGTTTCTCTTTTGAGCTTAATATGTTCTCACATTTCAAACTAACAGAAGTATGTTTTGTTTTTGTTAATTTTTTCCTCAAATGCTTGCTAATTAAAGTTTCTTTATCATGTTTGTTTTGATTGTTAATTACTTAAATTTTATTGTATCGTATCGTTTAAATCCAGCGTTAGCTAATGACAAAAAGTCTCATTTTGTGTAATGATCAATCAGGTGTGATCGTGTCATTACCTTAATATTTTCTTCTCATTTTGTCTTTACTTATTATTTAATAATCTTATTTTTGTGGTAGATTTATTATTCCAATTGTTGATGTGTGACAATTTATAAACAATACAATCCATTGAAACATTGTATTAATTAAAAAAAATATACTAACACAATACAATATATTATAAAACAATATGTAATATTCCTTTTTTTAAAAACAGAAATATGATTATTTTTTTGTCAATTTTTTAATCAAATTGTAATTACTTGTTATGATTACATACCGCGTGAATTGCACGGATTATATAGAAAATCTTCTTCCCTTTGTTAATAGTGTGAAGCCAAAACGGGTCAAACCAAGATAGTTTAGCCTAAAAAGGAAACAATTTACGTATACATCTACAAATTAATACAATAAAGTAAAATCTTGGAGGAATAGCTTGCTACTCCCCATACTCTAATTTACATGACATATTTTTCTTTTAATTAGTTCCAAAATAAAAATGTTATATTTCCAGAATTATAAATAATTTAATTCTAAAATTCTCATTTTCCCATGATTTATAGTTCGTATCTAAGATTTGTTTTAGAACGACAATTTTAAAAAATGTATTTTTTCTTAAAATTTTATATCAAATCAAATAGTGTCACATGAATTAAGACGGAGAAGTAAGCTAGAAATGGAATTTGCTCTTCACCCTTTCTTATTGTCTCTATTTTCTCAACTTCTTACTAAGATGGTTGACATATATCTCATTTTAAAATGAATGGTACAAATTATATTAACCAAATCAAGGATCTTAAGTCTTAACTATAGTTAATGTAATATATATTTTGTTATGTTTCTCCCAAAAGATTTGGCAATCAACGAGTCTAGAAAATGAATTAATTAGAACTTTTATATGTAGAGTATGCTTTCAACTCCCTTATATCTTTTTATCATTGAATTAAAACATTTCATGCTACTCAATTTACAAAACTTCTCTTATTAATTTTGTTTCATTGGTATGTGTGATTGTTCCCAAAATATCATATGTTTAGTGATTTCAATTCAATTATTGTGAGTTGGCGAAGCAAGCTACCAGTAATCATTTAAAATTTATTAAATATAAATTTATAAAATGATTTGAATTATATTAAATTCATAAATATATTAGTCCAAATAAATGTCATGGATTAATATAATTGGGCTAATTATTTAAGTCCAATAAATATGAATTTAATTGATTTGGGCTACAATAGATGAGCCCAATTTGTTAAGCCCAAATTCATCTTATCCTAGAGGCCCATTTTGGTGCCACGTGGGCAAATGACGTGGCATGCCAAGTCAAGCAAGAAGCCAATAGGATCATGACATGTGTCAAAGATGACAAACCCGCTCCATAAAGCCCATATGTCATGTCACTTAAATTTGATTGGCCGAAGGGAATCCTGTTCCAATCGCAACTCCTTTATTCTAAAACTATAAATAGGGGTCCTCATAATTCAGAAAAGGGACAGAAAATTCTAAAACAAGAAGCTAAAGAAAATTCGTGGTACAAATGCCATAAAATTCTATATAAAGCTACAAGTTTAAGAATTCAAGCATTCAAGTTCAAGAACGATCAAGATCAAGACCATCAGATTCAAGAATAAGCTCGAAGCCCTTGAATTCAAGCAAAAGTCAAGATCAAGCTTTAAAGCCCTTGAATTTATATTTGAAAAGACGATTTCAGAGGAATCATAGAGATTGTAACACTCGCACTTTGAAATAATAAATATGATTGTTGCTATACTTTTTCGTTCTTGATTATTATTTTCTCGACGTGAATTTTATTGTCTACAAATTCTGGCACGCCCAGTGGGACAATCTCTACCTCTCATCTCAACTTTTCAAGTATCAAACAACATCGAGATGACTTCCATGAAGAACAACTCTCGATCAACTGCCTCTAAGGCCACTAGCTCCAAGTTCTCTATTGAAGTTGAAGACATTTTTTTTGTTACCTTTGGAAGTTTCGGAGCTGTTACGAGAAACAAAGCTGCTACACTAGGACAACAAACACTGCAAGTGTCCTCCGCATCAACTCCTGTTTTTGGGTCTTCGACTCCAAAAAGAGCAAGTTCCTCCATAAATGATTTGGAAGGAGAAAGCAGTATTGTTGAAAAGAACAAGGAGACATTGGCTCTACTTGAGCAATCTGGTTCGAAAAATTCTACCACAAGGAAGAACTATGATTCAACTAATGAATCATCTCCACATGCATCGCGTAACGTGAGTCCGCTGAAGATTAACTTACGCGACAATCCATGCTACTCTCCTACATCTCCAATGATCATGCAAACGATAGTAACTGCTGCTTCCTCTCCTGAGGAACAGCTCGCAAATCTGACAAAGTTGGTTGAAGGATTGACAAAGCATGTACAACACCAAGAGTCTCGAATTGATAAGTTGATGGATAGGATGGAAGGACTTTTAGATGGAGAAGCGAGTCATGTGCCTGGAAAGTGTGTTGAAGTTCAAGAGATTGGAGATCCTGCGAAGAAAGCACCGCTTGTTAATGAGATGCCAGTTTCTTCTGAAGGAATGATCCCACTTGATCGCTTGAAAGAGTTTAGTGAAGGCACTATCAAAGATAAGTATGAAGTCTCCACCAAGTCTTCTCACATGTATGCCAAGCCATACACTCTGAGAATTGATAACTTCAAAATGTCTGCTGGCTATCAACCTCCCAAATTTCAACAATTTGAGGGTAAAGGAAATCCAAAACAACATGTTGCACACTTTATGGAGACATGTAATAATGTTGGAACTGTCACGACCCAATTTCTCGAATCATGATGGAACCTACTATGCCTTACTAGTAGGTAAGCCAACTCGTAACCCAGAACATCAAGCAATGAGCGAAAGGGCAGAAACTAGCGAAACCAATAATCTAAACAAGGAACACAAGGTGGAAGCAAACCAAAATAAATATATATAGAAATCCCTCCCAGAACCTGAAAGTCACTAGTACAGAGCTATCTAATAAAGAGTACAAGTCCCAAAAGTGAACCACAACAAAGCGTGTCTCAAAGGCAACAAGACTAGCTAAAACAAAAGAAGGAGACAAGACAAACACAAAACACCAAGTGCTCGCCCTCGTCTTCGAATCACAGCTACAAAAGAAGGCTAGAACTACTCACCGCTGGTAACTGGTACTGGGACGTGCATCACGAAATAGATGCAGAGCGTAGCATGAGTACCAACACAACAGGTATTCAGTAGGCATCACAGGCCGACTGAGCAAAAAGGGTAAAAACAATAATAAAGGATAGAATCTAGACACAGAGAGGTCAAAGTGGATATGAAAAGAAAGCACACGAGCATACCAGAAACAAACTAAGTACAACTAAACTAAACCTAATTGGACCCCCATAAGCCCAGAAGGTACACTCGTGCGCAAGTTTAAGTAAAACCTAAACGAACCCTCATAAGTCCGATAGGTACACAGAATAGCTAAGTCTACTGAGAAAGAAGGAAACCGGGCTCCCAGCACAAAGTAACCAAGATAATCCATCAAACTCCACCCAGCCCAGCTAGAAAGAGTGACCCTAGGGGGGCACCCAACCAAACAGTTCACTCCCAGCCCAACTAGAAAGATGGACCCGTGAGTGAGGTAGATATCGTGAGTCGTCCTACCATGCAGTCAACTGCCAGCCCAGCTAGAAAGAGTGACCCGGGGACACCCAACCAGCAGCACACTCCCAGCCTAGCTAGAAAGAGAGGCCTGAGGGCGATCGCTGATATCACCAAGTCTACCCAGCCAGCGATATGCTCCTAGCCCAGCTAGAAAGAATGACCCCGGGGGTGATGGTATCTCCAATAGGATCCAATCCAACAACAACTACCATGGAACGCCGTCCACTCTAAGAAATCACAAAAAGGCTCCAAGCCTATACTATCTCAATCCCACACCTTTAGTGATGCACCAAACCTTCGAGAACGCGTCGAAACTAGAGGAAGAAGATACATAAGTGCACCAAGCAGCTATAATGCCTAATCTAAGGCTCAAACTATCAGACTCAAGTTTGCTACTCCAGTCTACAAGGATCTAAGTCATCCGAATGACGTCGGTAGAAAGTCAAGGCTATCCAGCCCACACGGGTCACAAGTCTAAGGCAATGCTAGCCTAACCTAGACTAAGGACATCATGCTTAAAGGATGAACAAGACATACAACACATAGCATTCAAGCATATAATGGAATTTAGCACATAAGAATGCAACTCTACTAAATTGATTAACATGATATTATACCCGAAATATGGCCAATCGATCCTAACATGAGGTATCTAATCAAAGTAAGGTAGGAAACTGGTACCCACCCCTAATTCGCTCCAATCGACATGATTTTACACAATTAAGCTCAATCTAAAATAAAGGAAGTCGTAGCCTACCTTAAGGTCGACGGCGCGATCCAAATCACCTTACCATAGCTTTTCCTTCCCGAACGACCCTTGAACGTTGTCACCTATCAAATATAGGATCACAACGTTAATACGATCGTTTAGACGCCAAAATCACAACAAACGGAGACGGGTCAATTTTGGAGTCAAAATGGAAATCATAGGACCCGCACCAAACTGTTCGTATTTGACTCCGTCAAGATACCCTAAACAGTACCCCAAACTTGTGTTCCAAAATGGAACACAATTCAAGGCCCAAAACACAGCAAAAACCAACAAGCAAGAAAACCACACTTTAACCAACTTACAAGAAAACAACAGCAGTCTAAACTCGGAATTAACGAGAATAAAAAAATGTCCAGCACTACTTGAACACCCAGATGCGGCCGACGAATCTCAACACTCTATCAGGATCTAAGATAGCCTAACCACCATCACCCGCTAACACTCGATCTCTAAGGCCCACCAAGGCCTTATCCTCAAACTGACAACCACAGATCCTATCAAGTAAAGAAGACTGAACTCCCATATAGGCCAAGACGCGTGTAGAATCTGAGATATCCAACCGAACCATGCTATTGGCTAAGAACTGAATGTCCAAAGTCAAGGGTCACTCCTCAATAGATAAGAAGGGTAGACTACCCATACTAACCACCTACCGGCTCAAGACGTCCGCTACCACATTCGTCTTGCCCGGATGATAGAGAATAGAAAGGTCGTAGTCCTTCAGGAGCTCAATCCAATGACGCTGCCTCGAATTAAGGTCCCTCTGGCTCATGATGTACTGAAGACTCCGATGATCGGTATAGATGTCACATCGAACTCCACACAAGTAGTGCCTCCAAATCTTAAGCGCGAAAACTACCGCTGCCAACTCCAAGTCATGAGTGGGGTAGTTGCGCTCATGGACCTTAAGCTGCCTCGACGCATAAGCAATAACCCGGCCTTGCTGCATCAATACACAACCTAAATCAACACCGGATGCGTCACAATAAACCGTGAAACCCTCGTCCTCAACTGGAAGAGTCAATGTATGAGCGGTGGTCAATAACTCATTGAGCCTCAAAAAGCTCGCCTCACACTCCTCTGACCAAACAAAAAGGGAACATCAACACAAGTCAATCGGGTCATAGGTGCAGCCAAAGTAGAGAAACCCTCCACAAATCGTCTGTAGTAGCCTGCTAGTCCGATGAAGCTCCGAATCTCAGTAACTGAGGTGGGCCTAGCCCAATCACGAATAGCCTCAATCTTCGCCGGATCTACCATAATGCCCTCCTTGGATACAACGTACCCCAGGAACGCTACAAAGTCTAACCAAAATTGGCACTTTGAGAACTTGGCATAAAGTCACTGATCTCTCAAAGTCTGGAGCACAACTCTCAAATGCTGCTCATGATCACCCCCTACTCCGCGAATATATCAAAATGTCATCAATGAAGACTATGACGAGGGAATCAAGATAAGGCCTGAACACGCGCGTCATCAAGTCCATAACGGCAGCAGGGGCATTAGTCAACCCAAATGACATCACCAAGAACTCATAATGGCTATAATGGGTCCTAAATGCAGTCTTAGGGATGTCCGCTACTCTAATCCTCAACTGGTGGTAACCAAACCTCAAATCAATCTTAGAGAACACTGAAGCTCCCTGTATCTGGTCAAATAGGTCATCATTCCTAGGCAGATGATATTGATTCTTCACTGTCACCTTATTCAACTGCTTATAGTCAATGCACATGCGCATCGTACCGTCCTTCTTCTTAACAAAAAGAACGGGAGCACCCCAAGGTGATACACTAGGTTTGATAAATCCTTTACCCAAGAGATCCTGAAGTTGTACACTGAGCTCCTTGAGCTCTGCAGGAGCCATCCGATATGGCGGAATAGAAATAGGTCGAGTACCCAGCTCAAGCTGAATCGGAAAATCAATATCACGCTCTGGGGGTAGGCCAGGTAGGTCGATCGGAAACACATCTAAGAAGTCACGAGCAATCGGAACTGACTCAATCGGCGGGACCTCCCTACTCACATCACGCACATAGGCCAAATATGATAAACATCCACTAGCCACTAGCCTCCTAGCCCGAATAAAACAGATAACCCCAATTGATGTGCTACCACGAGATCCCTGCCACACCACCGAAGGAATACTAAGAATGGCTAAAGTAACGGTCTTAGAGAAACAATCTAAAACAGCGCAATAAGGGGATAACCAGTCAATGCCCAGAATCACATCGAAATCAACCATGTCAAGCAATATAAGGTCAGCCCGGGTGTCACGCCATTAGATAGTAACTAAGCAAGATCGAATTACCTGATCCACTACTAAAGACTCACCCACGGGGGTCGACACACGTACCAGAGGTTTAGATATCATACTCAAGCAAGAGGCATAGAAAACAGAGACATACGAAAAAGTAGAACCCGGGTCAAATAAAGCCAAAGCAGGTTGCTGGCATAAAAGAATCGTACATGTGATCACATCGTCTGATGCCTCAGCCTCCGCCCTCGTTGGAGCTGTATAGAAATGGCTATGTCAGTCTCTGCCCTGACCATCAAACCTACCACCTGACCTGCCTCCCTAGGGACCACCCCGTATACCCTGATGACCACCTCTACGGTCCTGACCCTGACCACGGCCTCTAGCTGGAGGTGTTGGTAAAGATGGGGGAGCTGCCTGAGGAGCGGGAGCAATCCGACTATGCTGAGGGCAGTCCCTGGCCCAATGACCAATCTCACCACTCATAGCAACCCTGTCGAGGATGACTCCCAGAAAAATGACCACCATGGCCTGAAGAACCCGACTGAAACACCTCATGGCCCTGACTCGAACTGGTATCGCTCCGACCACCATCTGATGCTTGAAGATAGGCCTAGGTAGGCCGGCTAGACTGACCCTGTCGAAATCGTCGTACGGTCCTATCATGATAATCCCTAGACCTGGGGTGGGAGTCACTGTAGCTGCCCTCATGCCTAGCCCTCTTCTCGCTGCCCCTTTGGGCCTCGCGACAAAGATGCTCCATAGTACTAGCATGGTCAACTACGTCTAAAACAGGTCGACCCGCAGAAACTAAAGACTGGATCTCAAGCCGAAGCTGCAATCTCAAACCACGAACAAAGCACCTAACTCTCTCCTCCTTTGTAAGTAATATCATCTCGGCATGACGGGAGAGCTCGTGGAACCTAGTCTCGTACTCTGCCACCGACATGGAGCCCTGCTCAAACCTGCAGAACTAATCCCTGAGGTAGTCTCTGATGCTACTAAGGATAAACTTGGCCAAGAAGGCCTCAGAAAACTCATCCCAAAATACCGGTGGAGATCTAACTGGCCTGGTCTGAATGAATGTGCGCCACCACTGCCTGGCTGGCCCATCTAGCTGGTAAGCAATGAAGTCGGCCCTTCTAGACTCCACTAGACCCAAAGTACGCAGCCTTGCACGGTAAGTAGTAAGAAACTCGTGGGCATCCTCACCCACAGCCCTAAAAAACCTCGGTGGTGTCAACCTGAGAAACACACCAAGCATCTTCTGGTCCTCGAGCGGCATAGGTCTATCCACTGCCAGGAGTTGTACTCCCTCAGGTGGTACCTGGACCTGAGGTGCCCTTACTGTAGGCTAATCTTGCGGTACTAGTGCTAGTGTAGCTAGTGCAAGTGGCTGTTGCATACCCCCAAGCACACCCAAGAACTGAGCAATAGCGGCCTGGAGATCTGGAATCAGGACTGGTTCGGGTGGCGGTTGGGCTGGCCTCAGCCCCACCGACTGATCTGGTATACGAGGTACTAGAGGGTCCGCTACTGGCTTTGGATCCTCCTCTCTCTCCTGGACTGGTGCTACGACCCTCTCTTAAATTCGGGGTCGGCGTCTACCCCAAGCTGGGCTCTGTCTGCAGGCCTGGGTGCATCACCCCAGGCCGAGCCACCTCGCAAGCGAGTTATCCTGCGAAAGAGTGAAACAACTGAGATTTCAAGGAACTAATAAGACACACGCTGCACGAAAGTGGAACAAAAAAGGAAATCTTCCTAAGGACATCATGTAGCCTCCCGAAGATAAGTTACAGACGTCTCCGCACCGATCCGCAGGACTCTACTAGACGTTAGCTCTGTACAAGTGAGACTGATGAACCTGGGGCTCTGAAACCAACTTGTCACGACCCGATTTCTCGAGTCATGATGACACCTACTATGCCCTACTAATAGGTAAGTCAAACCGTAACCCAGAACATCAAACAATGAGCGAAAGGACAGAAACTAGCGAAAATAATAATATAAACAAGGACAACAAGGTGGAAGCAAATCAAAATAAATATATATAGTAATCCCTACCAGAACCTAGAAGTCACTAGTACTGAGCTATCTAATAAAGAGTACAAGTCCCAAAAGTGAACCACAACAAAGCATGTCTCAAAGGCAGCAAGACTAGCTAAAATGAAAGAAGGAGACAAGACAAACCCAAAACGCCAAGTGCTCTTCCTCGTCTCCGAATCACAGCTGCAAAAGAAGGTTGGAACTACTCGCCGCTGGTAACTGGTACTGGGACCTGCATCACGAAATAGATGAAGAGTGTAGCAAGAGTACCAAAACAACAGGTACTCAGTAGGCATCACAGGCCGACTGAGCAAAATGGATAAAAGCAATAAGAAAGGATATAATCTAGACACAGAGAGGTCAAAGCGGATATGAAATAAAAGCACACGAGCATACCAGAAACAAACTAAGTACAACTAAACTAAACCTAACTGGACCCCATAAGCCCAGAAGGTACACTCGTGCGCAAGTTTAAGTAAAACCTAAACAAATCCCCATAAGCCCGATAGATACACAAAATAGCTAAGTCTACTGAGAAAGAAGGAAACCGGGCTCCCAGCCCAAAGTAACCAAGATAATTCATCAGACTCCACCCAGCCAGCAGTGCACTCCCAGCCCAGCTAGAAAGAGTGACCCTTAGGGGCACCCAACCAAACAGTCCACTCCCAGCCCAGCAAGAAAGAGGGACCCGTGAGTGAGGTAGATATCGTGAGTCGTCCTACCATGCAGTCAGCTCCCAGCCCAGCTAGAAAGAGCGACCTGAGGACACCAACCAGCAGCACACTCCCAGCCCAGCTAGAAAGAGAGGCACGGGGGTGATCGTCGATATCACCAAGTCTACCCAACCAGCGATACGCTCCCAGCCCAACTAGAAAGAACGACCCCGGGGGTGATGGTATCTCCAATAGGATCCAATCCAACAACAACCACCGTGGAACGCCATCCACAATAAGAAATCACAAAAAAGGCTCCAAGCCTATACTATCTCAATCCTACACCTTTAGTGATTCACCAAACCTTCGAGAAATCGTCGAAACTAGAGGGAGAAGATACAGAAGTTCACCAAGCAGCTATAACGCCTAATCTAAGGCTCAAACTATCAGACTCAAGTTTGCTACTCCAGTCTACAAGGATCTAAGTCATCCGAACGACGTCGGCAGAAAGTCAAGGCTATCCAGCCCACACGAGTCACAAGTCTAAGGCAATGCTAGCTTAACCTAGACTAAGGACATCATACTTACGATTAAGGATGAACAAGGCATACAACACATAATATACAAGCATATAATAGCATTTAGCACATAAGCATGCAACTCTACTAAATCGGTTAACATGATACTATACCCGAAATATGGCCAATCGATCCTAACATAAGGTATCTAATCAAAGTAAGGTAGGAAACTGGTACCCACCCCTAATTCGCTCCAATCGACATGATTTTATACAATTAAGCTCAATCTAAAAGAAAGGAAGTCGTAGCCTACCTTAAGGCCGACCGCGCGCGCTGCAAATCACTTTATCGGAGCTTTTCCTTTCCGAACGACCCTTGAACGTTGTCACTCTATCAAATATAGGATCACAACGTTAGTTCGGTCATTTAGACACCAAAATCACAACAAACGGAGACGGGTCAATTTTAGAGTCAAAACGAGAATCATGGGACCGGCACCAAACTGCCCGTATTTGACTCCGTCAAGATACCCTAAAAAGTACCCCAAACTTGTCTTCCAAAATGGAACACAATTTGAGGCCCAAAATACAGCTAAAACCAACAAGCAAGAAAACCACACTTAACCAACTTAAAACAAAACAACAGCAGTGTAAACCCGGAATTAATGAGAATAAAAAAATGCTCAGTACTACTTGAATACTCTACGACGTATCCACGATAATTCCCAACACGTGGAACTTCTAATCATCCAAAACCGAGCTAAAATGAGTGAGATATGACCAAAACAAGAATGACAAAAATAAAAGCTCAAAAAAGGGTACAACAGTCAGGTTTATCGCGAAATTACCTCGAACTATGTGCACTCGACAACTTCCGAATACTCTACAGTGAAGCCACCGAAAATACGAAGCTCCCGCACTTCAAATCGCCTAAGAGAGTTACGAGGGTTTTAAGTTTGGAAAAGTTTGTTGATATATCTGCATTTATAACATATTTTTCTACAATTTTTCCCAAAACATAAAAACTCCGACGGGGTGCTCCAAACTCGTTCCGAACCTCGTGCACGCAAACGAGATATGCAACTATACCAAATCCAATATTCCGGACTCAATGGTACAGTCAAAATTTCCATACGAGGTCATCTTGATACAAAGTGGATCCCACACCCAAATGTCATTTTAAGTCAAAAATCACAAAAAGGATCAGAAAAATATCAAAAATCTCGGGACACAAAAAAAGGTCAATCTAGACCAAACTCGACATTACGAAGCTAACCGCACTGACGAAATTCTCATACGAGCGCGTTTACTCAGAATGTTGACTAAAGTCAAACTTAGGCTAAAACTTAAAGTTAAAATGCCTAATCGCACCTACTCACACTGAAAACCTCAGAAGTCATGCCGACCATGCTACTAGCCTACAATGACCCTTTCGAAGCTGATGGAATCGTTAGAATTGGATTATAATGTCATCTTTTTGAACTTTTGATCAAGAATGATCGTTCAAGGTTCATAAACTCCAAAAACACTAAAACTCACACAAAAGTCAAATGAACGACCAGGTGACCGAACTATCAGTCCCAGCAAGTCATAAACGACTTGGGGTCACTACAAGAATGCTCTAAATGACACACCGAAGGCAAAACACAGAAATGACCAGGTGGGTCATTACAGGAACCTATGGAGACCATCTCGTCAAACAGTTTGTCCGCTTTTTAAAAGGAAATGCCTTTGATTGGTACACAAATCTCAAACCTAATTCTATTGATAATTGGAGCAACTAGAGCATGAATTTCTCAATCGTTTCTACAGCAGAAGGCGTACGGTGAGCATGGTAGAACTCACAAATACTCGCCAAAGGAAGGATTAACCAATTATAGATTTCATAAATCGATGGAGGAACGCGAGCCTAAATTGCAAGGATAGGCTTAATGAAGCTTCTGCAATCGAAATGTGTATTCAAGGAATGCACTGGGAGCTTCTTTACATCTTACAAGGAATAAAACCAAAATCCTTTGAAGATCTAGCTACTCACGCTCATGATATGGAGTTAAGCATGTCCTCTACTGGAAAGATATGATGTATGTCCGAGACTCTCGCAAAGGAAGCGACAAGCAGGAATCCAAGAGATAGAGTAAATTTGTGCCTAGAAATGACAATAAAGAATCCATGAATGTTAATGTGTCGCCTGCAAGATCACTACGAATGAGGGCATGAAGCCAAATGTGAGAACGACTTTCCAAGCACGTTCAAATCAAAAGTCGACACTAACGGAGATGCAAGGAAAAAAATATCCCTTCTTGGATTCTGACGTTTCTGAGATTTTTGATGAGTAGCTCAAGTTAAAGCTCATTGACTTGCTAGAGATGAAGCGACTCGATGAAGCTGGAAAAGCTGATAACCCAAATTATTGCAAGTATCATAGACTTATGAGTCATTCTCTCGAAAAATGTTTTGTCTTCAAGGATAGAGTGATGCGATTGGTTAACGAAAAAAAAATTGTCCTTGATGATAAGAAGGCTAGTTCTAACCAGATCTCTATCACGTTCGGCTCATTAGATCCAGTCTAAATATATATCTCTGAAAAGCATGAAGAAGAGTCATTGGAGCAGGAAGTTGATATAGATGGTGACAAAAGCTGGATTCTTGTAACTAGGCGAAGACGCAACAAGTCAAGCTTACGAAAAGAATCATCCGAGCAACTAATTAGAGGGAAAATGGTGAAGAAATTGGAGAAGCAGAAATCAATCAAGCGCCCAAAGAGGGCAAAGGTAGAAGTGCATCACTACCAAAAAACCCGACGTCCTGTGACTCTAGAGGAATTCTTACCAAGTTCGTTCGACATAAAGTCCACTCAAGACAATGTTGAGGCATCATGTTTCAATGCTGATAAAGCAGAAACAATTAAGGTGTCTCCTACTGACAAAGAAGGAACAACGAGTGAATCATCACCAAAAGTGTCTCCCTGTGATGATGAAAAGGCAACAAGGGAAATCTCGTCAATGATGTGTCATTCACCTTCTGAAACACCTATTGAACCTTCTTCCCAAAAAGCACATGCATGTGATACAAAAATCACATTTACAGATAATGATCTTCTATTCGGTGAAACACTACACAATCGTCCTTTATATATGCTGGTCACGTGTTAGAGAAGAAGATAAATAAAATCTTAATAGATGAAGGATCTGGAGTCAACATTATGCCTATCCACACATTGAAGAAACTCGGCATCACGACTAAAGAACGTAGTAAAAGTCGTCTGTTGATACAAGGATTTAATCAAGGGGGCCAGAGGTACATAGGCTCTATTAAATTAGAGATCCACATGGAAGATTTGCGATCAAGCATATGGATGCATGTGATCGATGCAAAGACGTCATACAATATATTACTTGGAAGACCTTGGGTACATGAGAATAGAATTGTCTCATCTTCTTACTATCAATGTTTGAAGTATCTTGAAGGCGGGATTGAAAGGAAGATAGTTGCAAAAATGATAATCCTTTTACCGAAGTTGAGACACACTTTGCCGATGCAAAATTCTTTTTGAAAAGTTATGTTGTTAAAGGGGCCAAATCTAATGATGTAAAACCAATCATGTACGATAAGGTCATAAGCAAAAGAATCGATGCGGCAGTCGGAAAGGTATACGTTGACACTAAAGAACTTTGTCCCATTCTTAATGAAGGGAAAATCATGTCTTCGAAGAAGAAGCTAGCTTCTAGACTTTGCTATGTTCCAAAAGTGAATAAAGAAGAAGGTCAATCATATAACAAAGAAAATGTAGTGAGAGGGCTAACTCTTCCTATCAGACGGATTGATGCAGTAAACTTGTTTTCAAAGCTGCCAGAAAAGTCAATCTCTCAAAATCAAGTGTGAGATGTGGCGCTCCCTACAAAACGCACAAGAGAAGGTTTTGATCTCAATGCTTACAAGTTATTTGTGAAGGCTGGATACAACCCTAATGAGCCATCAATGTTAGGAAAACTTGCATCAGAATATACAACTAGGCAAGCACGTGAAGGCCTAGGTTATAGCCAACCGCCTCCAATTCTCATTTCCATAAGAAGGGCAAGCAACAACCATATAACTTTTGAAGATGATGTCTCTACTCCCAACAAAAAGCCTTCCGTCTTTGATCGACTTGGAGAATCGACTGCAAGAACTTCTGTGTTTGAGAGGTTAGGTCCATTGAAGAAAAACAAGAATCTAAGAAGTTATTTAAAAGTTACAACGCCTGCTTCACATTTGGTTCGAAAGGATTTCAAAAGTTTGATTCCTTCTAGAATGAGGCGACGAGTGGAACTTGTAGTTTCATGTAAAGAGGAACTCAAGGCAAAGGTTCACATTGTGGTTTACACCAAGGAGTGCGAGGAAAATAAAGAAAGTGTATGCTCCTCAAATCATGTTACAATCCAAAATGAGTACAATTATTTGCCTTAAATGAAGATTGATGAAGAGTTAGAAGATATTGTCTGGTGTTGTCATATATCTGTCAATGACAATGATCCTTTAGAAGAGGAAGATGCTGGAAATGCTCCACCGGAACCATAATAGATCTTTTGAAAGAAGTTAACCTTGGCACTAATGAAGATCCAACGCCAACTTACTTGAGTGCATTTCTAGAAGTTGATAAAGAAATCGCTTATATGAATATACTCAAAGAATATAGGGATGTCTTCTCTTGGAGTTATAAAGAAATGCCTGGATTGAATCCTAAAGTAGCGGTCCATCAGTTAGCAGTCAAAAATGGTTATTGTCCTGTTAAGCAAGCTCAAAGACGCTTTAGGCCAGACTTGGTTCCATTGATAGAAAATGAAGTTAACAAACTCATTAAGGCAGACTTTATTCGTGAGGTCAAATATCCTACATGGATTTCAAGTATTGTTCCTGTAAGGAAGAAGAATGGTCAAATTCAAGTATGTGTTAACTTTAGAGATCTAAATAATGCATGCCCTAAATATGAGTTTCCTCTTCCCATTCCGGAGCTGATGATTGATGCCACCACTGGTTATGAGGCGATGTCATTCATGGACGGCTATAATCAAATCCGCATGGCTCCAAAGGATGAAGAACTCACTGTATTTCGCACACCTAAGGGTATTTATTGCTACAAAGTGATGTCATTTGGTTTAAAGAATGCTAGTGTCACATATCAAAGGGCTATGCAAAATATATTTGATGACTTGCTTCATAAAAATGTTGAATGTTATGTTGATGACTTGGTGGTAAAGTCGAGAAAGAGGTGATCATTTGAAAGACTTAAGAATGGTGTTTGAGTTGCTCCAAAGATATCAACTAAGGATGAATCCATTGAAATGTGCCTTCGGAGTTACTTCTGGCAAGTTCCTTGGCTTTATTGTGAGACATCGAGGAATTGAAATTGATCAAGCCTAATTTGATGCAATATCGAAGATGTCTGAGCCTCGAAATATTCATGAGTTAAAAAGTCTCCAAGGAAAGTTAGCCTACTTGAGGAGATTCATCGCAAATCTAGCGGGAAGATGCCAACCATTCGGTCATCTCATGAAGAAAGGTGCTCCTTTTAATTGGGATCAAACTTGTAGCGATGCCTTTAAAAGTATCAAATCGTATCTAGCGAAACCTCCAGTTTTGGCATCCCCTATACCTGAAAAGCCATTGATACTCTACATTGCGGCACAAGAAAGGTCTGTAGGAGCCCTGCTAGCTCAAGAGAATAGTGAAGGCAAAGAAAATGCTCTTTATTACTTAAGTAGAAGGATGACGCCGAATGAGCGAAACTATTCGCCAATTGAAAAGTTGTGCTTGGAACTTGTCTTCTCAATTCAAAAGATGAAGCATTACTTTCAAGCGCATGTTGTCCGCCTCATTTCTAGAGCAAATCCTATCAAGTTTATTATGTCAAAACATGTCCTTAGTGACCGACTAACAAGATGGTACCTCCAATTCCAACAGTTTGAGATTGTGTACATTCCTCAGAAAGTTGTGAAGGGACAAGCATTAGCGGATTTCTTGGCAGACCATTCGATACCCTATGATTGGGACTTAACTGATGATCTTCCTGATGAAGATGTGATGTCAATTGAAATTCAACCTCCTTGGAAAATGTACTTTGATGGGGCTGCACATCGTGAAGGAGCTGGCGCTGGAGTAGTGTTAATCACTTCGCAAGAAGAGATTCTACCATTCACCTTTACTTTGAAGCAATGTTGCTCTAATAATGTCGTTGAATACCAAGAGTTGATACTTGGACTTGAGATGTAAGTTGACATGAAGCAATTACACTTACAAGTCTTTAGTGACTCTCAGTTGGTGATCAACCAACTCTTGGGAAGTTATGAGGTGAGGAAGCCCGAATTGCGTTTGTATCATAACTATGCTCAAAAGTTGATAGGATGGCTTGGAGATGTAACCCTTCAACATGTGCGTAGAACGGAAAATAAGAAAGCTGATACATTGGCTGCCCTGGCTTCAACACTAACCCTTCCTGATCAAACACAAGTTACTATTTGTCAAAGATGGATAGTACCACCGCAAAGTGAGGAAGAATATATAGAAAATGAGCTTGAGCATCTCATTGTCGTTTCTAAAGCCGTAAAAGAAGATTGGAGACAACCCATTATTGACTACATGTGTTATGGGATACTTCCAGAAAATCCAAGGAGAAAGATTGACATTTGTTGTCGTGCACCTCGCTTACTTTACTACAAGGACACATTATATAGAAAACTATTTGAGGGTGTACTATTACGATGTTTGGGAGAGAAAGAAGCAATTCAAGCTCTGCAAGAAGTACACTCAGGAGTATGTGGATCACATCAATCTAGACTGAAACTCCACTTTCACATAAATAGGATGGGGTATTATTGGCCAACCATGGTGAATGATTGCTTAGATTATGCTCAGAGGTGCGATGCTTGTCAATTTCATGCAAATTTTATACATCAGCCGCCTGAAGTATTGCACCCAACTATCGCATCTTAGCCATTTGATGCTTGGGGATTGGATGTTGTGGGACCACTACCAAAATCTTCTGGTGGACACTTGTACATCTTGGCTGCAACAGATTACTTCTCAAAATGGGTTGAAGTCATTGCTCTTAAAGAAGTGAAGAAAGAGAATGTTGCAAATTTTATCCGAGTGAATATCATCTATTGCTTTGGCATCCCTCGCTACATAATAACGGACAATGGAAAGCCATTTGATAACAAGTTAATGAACAAAATTTGTGATATATTTGGCTTCAAGCAGTGTAAATCTTCTATGTATCATGGTGCCACCAATGGTCTTGCTAAAGCATTCAATAAGACTCTATGCAACCTCCTGAAGAAAGTTGTCCCCAAGTCCAAACGGGATTGACATGAAAGAATGGAAGAAGCTTTGTGGGCATATAGGACAACATACCGCACACCAACTCAAGCAACACCATATTCACTTGCTTTCGGAGTTGAAGCAGTCCTGCCACTCGAGCGTCAAATACCTTCCTTAAGACTTGTTAATCAAGAAGGGCTCATTGAAGAAGAAAATGCTCGACTGCGTCTTGATGAGTTAGAAGCACTTGACGAAAAGAGGCTAGAAGCCCAATAAAACCTTGAATGTTATCAAGCTCGTCTATCTCGTGCTTTCAATAAGAAAGTCGCTTGAGGTGTTTCCAAGTTGGAGACCAAGTTCTCGCAATAAGAAGACCCATCATTACTTCGCACAAGTCTGGGGGCAAATTTACCTCAAAGTGGGATGGACCGTATGTTGTACAAGAAGCATATTCACATGGTGCTTACAAGCTTGTTGATACAGATGGCGTAAGGATCAGTCCTATTAATGCAAAATTCCTAAAGAGGTACTACCCTTGAAGTAAGATGATGCTCCTTAAGGTACGAGCCTAAACTACATGTCACTCTTGGCCCGCAAGAGTATAAACTGTGTACGGCACAATTAAAAAAAAAATCACTTAATCCCCCAGCACTACGTTGTGACTTGATCCTCTTCATTGAGGTACGTAGGCGCTTAAAATATATCCTAAGTTCAGTTGCATGAGTGTCAAAAAACCATATGTTCCCACTTAATCGGTCACATGACAGTCAAAGCGATAAGTATTTTGTTTTATATTTTGTCTCATCAAACTTTAGACTTGTACGAAGTATTGATTGGTCAATAGATGGGGGCAAACCCTTATAAAATATGAGCTTCTTTGACAGTAAGCTTAAAGTCTTTAAATTCAAACAAGTATGCAAGCTTGAAGTCTTCAAACCCTTCATGTATACAAGTTGAATTCTTCAAATCCTACAAAATAATAAGATAAGTCCTACAAGTTTGCATGTTAGACTCTTAAATCAACCAAGCTGCAAGTCAATGTCTTTGAATTCTATGAATTTACAAGTTAAGGCCCTAAAACTTGTTGTGAACTGAAGAATTAAATTCCACAAAATTCATAAGTCAAGTTTGAATGTGCAAACTTAAAAATGTTCAACTTGCACTATATTCATTCTTATTGGCATGCAAAATATGGAATGCCTTTGAATTACTAAAAACTTGCAATCAAGAATTAAAAAGCAAATTCAAATTGGATTATGCAATAAAAATGCATGATATAAAAAAAGAGAGGAAAAACTTCATTACTATAAAATTGTCTAGAACATCAATCAAATGCTAAAGAAAACAAAAAAAAAAAGGGAAACACAAAGAAAAAGCCTAATCTAAGCGTAACTTGTAGTTAGTCAAATCTTGACGACTAGCCTCCAAGCACTCTTTTCTGTTCCAAACGAATTGAATCTTCAAGCGTTAATAAACTCAAATTTTCATACTAGGATATCTAATCTTCTGTAGCTAAAATCTTGGCTTGAATCTCCTCAACATTCTTCTTAGCAGTTTCTAAAACAACTTCAAGTCCCTCTTGCTCTCCTTGTAAAGTTGCTAGCTTCCGCTTAACCTGCTTTAGTGATTTCTTGTTAGAAGAAACATGTTTTGCCTTCTCACCCTCTTCTACTTTGAACAATTCGAGATGTTCTTTGGCATTGGAAAGCAACTCCATTTTCTTATTTTCATGCGCCTTGTCAACAAAATTAGAATGTTCTTGATCATAAGAAGTAGCATGATCAAAAAGAGAATCTACCAAGATTTTCAATGGTGAAAGATCTAATAAATTCATCTCACTCATCTCCTTGAAAATCTCACAAATATCATCTTTGTAAGATGAAATATTGTCTAGAGAAGTTCTGGAAAGTTTTCCACAAATCTCTTCCCAAAGACCCAAGATATACTTCCTTTTGTGGTTGAACACAACACCTTTTCCTTCAAAGACAGACATAGCTCCATTACTCTTTGGAAGAACTCGGGAAAGCTCATTTGAATTAGAAGTCAACCGTTTTAAAGTTTGGGCACGAGAAGTAGATGAAGTTTTTTGCTCTTGCTCAATATTTGAAATTGATTTTGCCTTAGGTCTTGATATTGCAGTAGACTCATCGCTAACTTGTGGCCTTTCATATGGCGATCCTAGTGGATGTCCGGCAGCGTTAACCTACAAGTGAAAAGGTGGGTTAGCAAAATCATGTTATTCAAAAAAAAAAAAGGAAACCTTGTCACTCTGAATCGTCATTGATCTTGAAGGACTATCGACACTTTGAACTTCTACGACTCTTAAATCAACAACTTCAGCCCCGGATGGTTCAACCCTTTGCCTCTTCCAACATCGATCCTTGCTAGTTTTGCTTGTTTCTTGAAGTGCCCGTTTACTAGAGAAGAGAAATTGGGGACATTTCTCTTTATCAGTAGAAGTATGAACTACTTCTTTCTTAGATACCTTAGAGGAGTTAAGCTTCTTACTTTGATGTTGGGGAGCAAGTGGTGTCTTGACTTTTGAAAGTGTCTTCTCGATATCTTCACTTTTGTCTTCTAAAGGGTAACAACTTATGACCCAGCTTTCTCCACCATAACATCCAAATTATCCTCAAGAACCATTCCATAGGATCTCTCCCACCAAGATGAATATTGGGTAGTATAAAGATTCTTTGCGGAAGTTATCGCAGGAGGAAATGTCGTTTTAGACATAGTTGCACGTGATATGCAAATGCGCTAATATCTAAGGCCTTCATCGAGCGACTCAGCACGAATATCATTTTCTAAATAGCCAGGAATATCTTGATGAAAACCAAATTGGCAACTAAATCGGTGTGGACTATATGGCTCAATGATAAATGAACCTCTCCTCCTTAATGGAAGATAATTAAAACGAAGGCTCATAAAATAAGCTAGCTCCAACTCTGGTGCTTTTCCATCATCAATATAATAAGTTGGGTGAGGCCAACTAAGCATGGTTGCATTCTATACAATGTTTTCCCCCAATGAACACGCTTTCTTGCCTCATCTTTGTCAAAATATTTTGCAATACCTTCCCAAGAATATACCACCATTCGTGGAAGAGAAGGTCCACTAGTAAGCGGATAGTGTGTCTTGAGATAATAAGCAAGCCAACCATAAACATAGTGGATGGGAAAACAGACTCTTATATGGTCGAACTGTGAAGAATTTGAAATTTTATTTAAGCATGATATATGCTTGCTAAGATCGGAACCGCAAGGCTAACCCTTTTACCGCTCGCCATTAAGCTTGTTATCTTGAAAGTTTCAGGCCGAATGAAATTCCCTTCTTCAGACGGAAATACAAAGGCACATAACCAACATGACAAAAAGGCCGTCAAATAAGTCTCATATTTTTGGTGTTTCGCTCCAAGTTTAGAAAATACCATCTCTTGAGTACTTGACCATGTGTTTATCTCAGTAGGTATCTCACCTGTTGGATTATGAGTAGATGACAGACGTCTAGATTTCTCTTTCCTTGGGGGAGCTAGCTCATATTTGAGATCTTTCTTGCACCAAAATTGTATCCATTCATTAAAAGAGACACTCATATTACCATTATTTTCCTCTTTAAGATGATGAAAGGAAGCAAACATACACTCACAAGTTCGAGGAAGAAATATTTCCCTCTTGTCATCAAATCTTGTAAGTTCCGTGGAGTTAGGTATCACTTCTTCGTAAGGGACTTCGCTAATTGTCAAACCACCTAGAATATGCAAGTCCCAAAGAGATATGGATGTTTCTCCAGTAGATGTAAGTAATTTATTTGTTTGAGGGCACCAAGCCTCACAAAAGGCTTGTATAATATTGGAGTTCCGATCATAAGTAAAAAGAGAAGCAAATACAGCATCAGAAATACAAGCATTGTTTAGACTTTGCCCATTTTTGCTTAGGACATCTTCTTTCCATTCCCAGTATCCCGGAATGCAGTGATATTCACCTTCAAGCACAATGTTGTCTCCCCAACGTAGTTTCTCTAGAATCATGCAGCGATCTAAATTTGAAAGAGTGCTCGCGATGTTTGTACGTTGAGGATTTGGTTTCTCAAGATACCACACTTTTGAGGCTTTATTAGATTTGTGATCGTATTCGGATGTCCAACTTCTCATATGAAGCGTGTTCCTCAATTGTGGCCATGGATCAACATAACGACCAACAAAAGAATCCTGGACCAAAAACTTAGTCTCTACCGTACTACCCTCTGTTCCAACGATGAGATATTTACGTTGAGAAGATGGGCAAGTATAATCCTTGAAGAAAACCATTGTTCAAACTGCAAAAAAAAATTGTTAATATTTACTTATGATGATGCACGAAAGAAGATAACCTTGAAAAAAGGGGTAGTTAAGAAGGGGCGAATAATTTAAGCATTAGGGATCTTGAAAAAGCCTCAAGTTAGTGATCTTCAAGGCGGGGACATTAAACACATCCCTTCACACCTTATGCTTAAGTATTCGGGACCTTGTAACACCTTGAGAGTAGTATTTTTTTTCAAGGCGGGGACGTTAAACACATTATTCTAGTAAAGCCTCAAGTTGGTTAAGTATTCGGGACCTTGTAACGCCTTGAGAGTAGTATTTTTTTTCAAGGTGGGGACGTTAAACACATTATTCTAGTAAAGCCTCAAGTTGGTTAAGTATTCGGGACCTTGTAACGCCTTGAGAGTAGTATTTTTTTTCAAGGCGGAGACGTTAAGCACAGTATTCTAGTAAAGCCTCAAGTTGGTTAAGTATTCGGGACCTTGTAACGCCTTGAGAGTAGTATTTTTTTTCAAGGCGGGGACGTTAAACGCAGTATTCTCGTAAAGCCTCAAGTTGGTTAAGTATTCGGGACCTTGTAACGCCTTGAGAGTAGTATTTTTTTTTCAAGGTGGGGACGTTAAACACAGTATTCTCGTAAAGCCTCAAGTCGGTGATCTTCAAGGCAGAGGACGTTAAAAGCATCCCTTCACACCTCAAGATCAAACTCTTGTGCTGTGATAAAGCTCTCCATTGTTTAGCCTCCGCAAAAGACAAATATTATTTATGTTTGTCTCTGGAAAAAAAAACACACACACACACACACGAACCTTGATACTTGCTCGTGGAAGCTCCAACAATCTGCAAAAGGGAAGTATGCAATTGTTGAATATTGAGAATGAAAAGGACAATAATAACAGGCCTCTATTTATAGAGGATAAATGGGGGTGAGAAATCCTTTTCCTATGTTAAGTATAATTCCTCTTTAGTTGGAATTCTATGTGAAGTACATTTGGATTTAAAATCCTTTTCCCTAGTTCAATTATAATTCTTTTGATATATGAATATGAAATTGAGTTGAATCAGAATTCCTAATTCAATTATGATTTATTTTTTTTACCAAGCGGCAATTCTTAAAGTCAAGAAAGAAGAGAGTTTGCGGTAAATTGTCTTATATCTGCTGACAGCAAGGCGGTGCCTTTGGCACTATTCAAATTGGATAAGGAATATGTAAATGTGACTCCCAATTCGAGTAAAATAGGGAGAGTATACATGAGGCCCACATATTTGCACGAGATCAAAAGATCATTGGCAACACCTTATATGATTTGGTACAAATAATTTATTATTATATTATACACATATAATAATGGTAAATGTACATTGAGAGTGCTAGCAGTACATGGCACGGATAATTATATAGATATAATTTAAAATCCGTCAATACTTGAAGCCTAGTCTTTCAAAAAAATAAATGTCCCGAAAAGACTTGAAGCAGGGGCATTTGTAATCATTTAAAATTTATTAAATATAAATTAATAAAATGATTCGGAATGTATTAAATCCATAAATATATTAGCCCAAATAAATTATAGATTAATATAATTGGGCTAATTATTCAAGTCCAATAAATATGAATTTGATTAAAGTCAAAATTAATTGATTTGGGCTATAGATGAGCCCAATTTGCTAAGTCTAATGTCATCTTATCCTATGAGGCCCATTCTTTTGGTGCCACGTGGCAAATGACATGGCATGCCAAGTCAAACAGGAAGCGAATAGGATCATGACATGTGTCAAAGATGACAAGCCTGCTCCATAAAGCCCATGTGCCATGTCACTTAAAACTGATTGGCCGAAGGGAATCCTGTTCCAATCGCAACTCCTCTATTCTAAAACTATAAATAGGGGTCTTCATAATTCAGAAAAGGGATAGAAAATTCTAAAGTAGAAGCTAGAGAAAATCCGTGGTACAAATGCCATAAAATTCTCTATAAAGCTACAAGTTTAAGAATTCAAGCATTCAAGTTCAAGAACGATCAAGATC
>JAJOOR010000938.1:0-58635 GCA_036250505.1 Solanum acaule | reverse complement strand
TGGAGTATCAGTAGATTGCAAAAACAGAGGATCATTGTGATCAATGGTTGCTTCAGGAGTAGGTAGAGTATCCACCATAGCTATGATCCAAAAAAAAACTTGAAGTCGACAAATCTGAGACGAGAGAGAAGAGAGATAGAAAAAAATTAAGACGGAAGAATCGCGGAGTTGTCCCACATCAAATCGTGTGCTTTGATACCATGTGAAATTCAGCTACCATGGAGATTCCATGGATTTAGAGCTGAAGGTTTGAGCTCTGCAGAAGAGGAAGAAAGGAAATAATTGGGATTGAAAATATCTTCTATTGCTCTCTTCTAGAAAACTGAACTACAATTGTATAGTGATGCTACTTATATACAGCTAATCAACTTGATTCTTATTTACATTAATCCTGCTTCTAACTGTCTAACCGTAATTAGGAAGCTAACTAACTTCTCTGATTGTTACTAACTAACTGTCACATCACTGGGGTCAACACTCTCTCGTACCACCTCACTTGTCTCTCTCCCTATTTTAGTGTAGTATTTGACAATAAAAATATATGTATCTAGCCATTTAGGTGTATGTTTTTCAATATATGATAAAAAAAAATTAACTAATTATAAAATGCATAATTATTTAAAAATATAAATAAAATTAATATATATGATATGAATAAATGTCTAATAAGTTATAAGATAGTTTCTCCATATATTTCTAGGTCTTGCACGGATTAGCTGAAAAAGAATATGCTTTTTCTCCTCCTATATTGCTAAATTATTTATCGGCAAAAACTTTCTGAAATTAAATCGTCAAGATCATTTTCTTTATTTAATTAAGAAACTAACCCTTTAAAATTTCCGTCTTTAATTTAAGTTCCTCAAAATTAGCGGCTGAAAAAGAAGAAGAAGAAGATATCAAGCGTGACGTCACATACAACCAAAGCCACCTGTCATATAAGATCATTAATATTTACTAAGGGCTTGTTTGGTTTGGCATAGGGGTGGGCATGATATGTATATGCCAAATTACAGTACCATATCGAAATTTTTAATACTGTGATTTTGGTATTTTAGTATTTAATATGGTATCTAATATACATTTTAATTATTATTTTTGTATTCGATACTTTATTTGGTATTTGGAAATGATATACCGAATATCATATCGAAATATATAGTTACATAAATAATATTATATACATATTATTAAAATACTAACAATTATACAACCTAGTATAAGTATAAACTAAGGGATCGTTTGGGTGTGATGGATAAGAGGATTTAATCCAGAGATAATTTGTTAGTAGCTTTTTAATCTGTTGTTTGGCTGCAAAGGGTGGAATACTTATCTAGGATTAACAATTAGTCATGCGATAAGTTATCCCTCCCTAGGCAGTGGCGTAGCCGCCCTTATGTTAGGGTGTCCAATTGGACACCATTCGTCGGAAAATTATATCGTATATTTAAGTAAAATGATAAATAAAGTGGCTAAATAACATATTTTGGACACCCTTGCACAACAATATGATGTAGGCCAGTGGTTTTAGTGCCTTGAAAGTGTAAAGACACACAAAATTAATGTGTTCGTGTGTTCGAATCTCACTAGTAGCAATTTTTTCCACTTTTTAAGAAAAGAAAATTCACTTTTGGACACCTTCGTGAAATTCCTAGCTCCGCCACTGTCCGTAGGAGCGAAATAATAATCTTAGGATAACTTATTCAGGGATAAAATAGATAAAATAACAAAAATACCTCCCTAAAATCCCACATTTATACACCACTTATGATATCAAAACTTTTAAATATGTACCATGCCCACTCCTAGTTTGGCAACATTAATATGGGATTAGTTATTCTGAATTATTGTTCCATCTTTAACGTGAAATAAAAATATCATTACAATCTCACAATAATTAATCATACAATAAGGTTATCTTATGGTAGTTTACAATCAAAATAAAATTAATTAATGTCGAGATAACTTGTATCATATCTCTCCTATCAAACGAGCCTAAAAGTCGTACGAATTAGCCAATAGTGTAGAAACACTTACATGAACACGTGGAATTATAGAGGTGACACGTGGGCCATGCAACAAGTTGTATCTAGAAGGTGGTGATCGTGAGTTGGCCTATGCGAAAGGGCAAAAGAGGTGGGGTCCGCTTATGTCACTACAGGTTGTGGGTGGTACACGTCATTTCGGTGGACCAAAATAAATTAAAAGTTTGAAAATTTGGGCCCATTTTGCAAGTACGTGTTAACATGCTTCGCAGTCCACCTTGGCAATTTGCTATGCCGTCTGATCTCATCAATCCTCAACGTGATATAAGTATTTGTTCGATATTCAGATATTCGTCATCTATATTAATTTTTCGAAAAATTAAATTATATGAATTTTCATCAATTTTACAGTATAATAAAACTTGTAATTTATAATATCTTTCGTATAATTTTTTATATTTATAAATTTTGATAAGTAAATTTTAGGTTTAGCAAATTTAAAAATCATATTTGTATGATATAGCTATAATTTGTATAATTACGTTTTATAGCAAACATAAAGTTTCGATATTTGTATATTTCGGTATACAAACTAAAACACAGTAATTGTATATAAACAAAATTACTACATATATACAACACATATGTATATTGAATGGGTCTATTTGTATATTTCGGTATACAAATGGATCCTGTAATTAATTTTTATACAACACATATGTATACCGAATGGGTCTATGAATGGCAAAAAACATGGAATATTTGTTGCGAATTACAAATAAAAAAAACTATGACTATATCATTTAATTTAAATTAATAGTTTGTTATTTCATACAATTTTCCCAATTTTAATTTCAATCATTGAATAATTTAGTGTAATCTAATTTCAAAATCTAAAAAAAAAAATGTGCTTGGGATGGGGTAAATACTTTCTTCGTTTCAAAATATGTGTGTTTTTAGCTTGTATATATCTTTAAGAAAATTTCTCATTTCTAAAGAGTAAAATGTATGTTTATTTACTAACTTATTTTTAATAAATATCTTGAAAAAAGATGTAGATCTTTAGTAGTTTCTTCGTAGTAAGTATATACATTTTCTTTTAATTAAATAACAATAAAATTACAACTTCATCATAACACTTAAAAAGTTGTTTGATTTGAAATAAATTATTCGAAATAAATTATTTTATAATGAATTATTACATCATGTATGTGGAATAAAATACCTCATCACTGAGATATAAAAAATTAGATAAATAAATAAATTTAGAACTATCTAATACCTAAAATCAAATACATAATAATTTATTTATAGCTCACGTCATTCACGTTGAGTTTGGTAAAGAAGAATAATAGGTCGAGAAAAAGAAAGGTGGGGAGTTACGCAAATCAAAATGGAGCCCACATTTTGATTGAATTTTGAAAGTAGCCCTAGGCTAACGCGTGGGTCACCTTTTTGAGATGACTAGGAAATCTATATTATATTATATTATATATGTTCATAATCAACGGTCAGGATTTGTTCTTATTAAGTGCGCTGGTGGGCCACACTAATATATTATATGTTTCACTTTTATGGAGAAAAAAGGAGTTTTACTATTAATGTTTCGATTGTTCTATTTTAGTTGGCCTTTTTAGTTATCTTTTTTTTATAAGTTTCGTATTCATTCAAATACGCGCTATTAGACTTTGGTGGTAACGAATTTCATAAAAGACTACTCTTTTTCATCATCCATTATATCATACACACAACACTATCTAGAGCCTAGAGTTATTTACTATCAAATATTGTGTATGTTGGAGACTCAACTAAATTCATATTTACAATAAAAAGGTTGTGCAATACGAAAGAATACTTGTCACGAATTTTGTTGGTTGTATTTGGATTGTTTTTATTATTGTCACGACTGAAAATTTGACAAAAGGTTCAAATACAATTTCATTTATGCTGCAATGAGTTGGAGTTTCTTACAACACCATTACTCTAAAGGAGCAAAAAGATGTTATAAAGTAGTTTGTCATTTTATGGCCGTCGCATAGAAATTCAGACGTACATTTTATGTTTTCAACTAACTATAATATATTCCATTATTAAGCCTCAACAATTGTTCACTAATTAACCCAACTAACTTATGCAATTTGCCATATATAATACTATATATTTTCTCTCTTTCATTATTCACATAGTATGGAAAGGACTTAGACTGAATAACAAAATCATTATATCATCAAATTCATGAGATTGCAAATTATATTGCAGTAACTCTTCCAGTGATTTGACATAGAGTTTAAAAACATAAATATGATAAAAAAGTAGAATTTTACAATCTTAAATTAAAGATACATCAAATATTTTAAAAATATTTTTTTATTATACGATCTTAAGTATGTCGTGGAATATTGAAATTAAAAAATTACTAAAAAAATAAAAACACATTTTGATTGGACATATCTCGTGAAAATAGAGACTCTTTTTAAAAGATATTAACTCAGTGCATTAAACTCAAATACAAGAGAAATAACTAGAAAGTAAGTATATCCAGTTATACTAATAAAGAAGTATTGTAAAATCTTTTAAAAATATAGAAAATAACAACAATAAAATAATATAACATTATTCTTCTCTTTAATTTATAACTTGTAAATAGCCACAAAGGATCATTTCCCTTTTTTTTCCCCTTTTGTGTCGTCTTCTTTCAATTTTGACAATAATAACAGAGGTGGAAAAAAAGAGAGGAGAAAGGGAAACTTTGACTTTACATTTTATAAATCAATTTAAAAATTGGAATAGTTAAAAAGTGAACATAAGGGAAAATATCTAGCACTCGCTCATTTATTTTTTACCGGTTCAATTTTAATTTTTACTTGTTATTTTAATAAATCAAGAAAGACAACATTTTTTATTTAATATATCTTTAATTTATTTTTAAAATTAATGTTTTTGAAAAAGATCAAACCTTTTTAATGAGTAAATTAATTTTGTAATCTTACCAATTAATTAAAAAAAAAATTTTACTATGTCAATTATTATTTTCTTAACAGATGTATCAAGTGTAAATAGGAACATGGAGTATAATTAGATTTATTAACTTAGCGGACTTGAAATGAGGTATCCAATGTGGTTAATGTTCTTTTGCATAATTATAAAATTGGATAAATGTGGCATTAAATTAATTTGGCGATAAAAAGGAGCACGTCAGCCACATGACTGGTGGTATTAGTTGGCCAATAAGACCCCATTCAAGCCAGGGACGCGTGAATCGACTGACTACTCGACACGTATTAGCTAAATACATTACGTTGGAAATTATTTATTTAATAATGATACACAATAAACAATGCGCCAGCTCACTCACCTCTCTCCCACCGATCCTTCCATTCTCTTGCCATATCTTGTTTGCTATTATTTTTTTTCTTTCCATATTAGAATTTCGATTAAATTTGAATTACAGATATTAAAACTTATTTTGAAGTGGTGTTTCAATAATATTTTCTCGATATTCAGTAAGAGTGAAATAGTTTTATTATTGAGTCACAATCCATGTTGATATTTCCTTTTGTTTCAATACATATGACTATTGACTATGATTGTTTTGTTCAAGAAATGAAGGATAATAATTTTGAGATAAAATATTTAATTTTATTTAAATTTTGCATCTGATTAGGGGTAGTAATTAATTTTTGAGATTATTCGTCTACCATTCATATTATTATAATATGATAAATTATCTCATATATATGAACACCACTAATTCTCTCTCTCTCTCTCTCTCTATATATATATATATATATATCAATCCATGGATAATTTTATTTATTACATTCTCATATACCAAACGACTCCTAACACTTTGTTTGGATGGTTGTTACGTATTATTTTATAATGTATCATATTGTATGTATTGTTTTAATGAACACAAAATTTTGATAGATCGTATCGTTCTCCTTCATTATATAATGTCACACATCCATTATTTGAAGGAAAAACCTCAAAAATAGAGTGCATGGTAGAGCTACGTACTATGAAAAGATGGGATAAAATTAAAAAATGAAATATCATTATTAAATAATAAATAAAGATAAAATGAGAAGAAAATATTAAAATAACGACATAATCACACTAAATTAGTTGTTACATGAAATGAGTTTTTTCATCGCTATCTAACGGTAAATTTAAACGATACGATATAACATAATTTTAATTACAATCAAAATAAACATTATATTTAACCTAACTATACAATACACAATACGGTACAATACAATGTTTAATGTTTGTATTCAGTTTATATTGTGCAAGCCCTATAAGAGTTGGGTGAGTTGAACATTTGTTCATTGCTTAGTCCACATTTAATTTAATTCAAGAAATCTTTATGAGTTAATGTATCTAAAGATTACTCACTTCATTTCTACATTCTCAGAATAAATTTAACCATCCATTTGATACCAATTTGAACCAATACAAACTTAGCAAAAACCATGACATAATGAGAGGGAAAAATTAGTTGGACTTAATTGAGAATACATTTTTTGTCTTTGTTAATTTCACTATCATTATTATTATTATAGATCCCAATTGTTTTTTGGACATTTTTTTAGCTATATTAAAGATCCTCGTACAGAAAAAGAAATATAGGGAAAAACTAGTCAAGTTATATATGAGTGATGAATATGTTAAAAGAATTGTTTTAAATAAAGAGGCAAATAAGTACTATATAATATTATAAATCACAAGCTGGTTAATAATACGAATTCATTAATGAGTGAGTGGTCTTATTCGAACTAGGGTTCCCTTTATTCAGTGTTTGAAAAAAAAATGAATCTATTCAAAAAGCATTTAGGAGCTCCTTTTTTGATACTAGAGGGAAATAAAAGTTATTAGCTTAATAAAATACTCCACTGTACAAAACCCAGAAAAAATATTTAAAGTTATTTTTATTTTGTATAATATTAACTTAAAATGAACTTTAATTATATGTGTGTTTTCAAGCACCATATTTCTTCACAGACAGAGGTATACAAATAAATAATAATTAATAACCCAAAAACAAAAAGAGAAAGAAGTAAGTAAAAAGATATTACATAGATAAAAATATGTCAATTCTATAAATTATATATTAACCTCAACTGAACGTAAAATCTTACGCTTGTTCTAATTAATATTAATGTGTATAAATTAAGGAGAAGATATATTTGATCTAATCTACGTAAATGAACACTTAAAAACACACATCTATTTTTTTTCTAAAATATGAGTCGAAAGTGACTAATAAAATCACTTTATCATAATTTTTTATGATCAACTAAATACATTATATATTTCAAATGTCGACATGAAATATATTTACAAATTTAACTAGGGCGGAGCCATCCCTTTAACTACGAATTCAACAAAATTGAATTATTCTGGTTCAAATCTTATATTTGTATAAACCATTTCTTCAATAGATATAAATAAATAAAAATAATTATAATTTAAAATTCATAAACTAAAAATATTAGTACGCGACTTAAGAGTTTGAACTCATGCTTCCTTTTCAAATTTGGTTTGAGAGGCCACGTATGATATAACAGAACCTGTATATAGATGATCCAGGAGTTAATATCTTAGATGGTCACTCAACTAATAGTTCTTTTTACAGAAAGTCACTCAACTTTCTTTTATAACCATAAAGTCACCCAACTATGAATTCTTTTCATAAAAAGTCACTCAACTAAGAGTTCTTTTCACAGAAAGTCACTAAACTTTCCTTTTTAACCTCAAAATCATTTAACTATGAATACTTTATCTACAAAGTCACTCAACTTTTGATATTTCATTTAAAAAGTCATCCAAACAATTTAAATGATTTTTTCATTAAATTTTATTGAAATATAATTTTTGTTTAAGGCTATTTTTTTTAAAATAACAAGATGCTCATTTAATTATTTATTAAATTTTGTTAAAACACTTTTTTTTTAAAATTTGTTGAAATACAATTTTTGTTTAAATAAGTTTTTTAAAAAACAATAAAATACTCATTTTAATAAATTTTATTAAAATACTATTTTATTTTAAACTAATAAAGCGAAATGTCATAAAAGTGAAGAAGAATTTGGAAACGGAATCAGTGTAGTAGAACTTGATTGACATAAAACTAAAGGATAGTATCCATGCTATAAGGCCATGCATCTGCCGTAACTCGCAATATGGATCAAAGACGATAAAAATAATTTGTATTTTAATAAATAATTAAAATGGCTATCTTATTATTTTTTTAAGAAATTAGTTTAAAATGAAAATTGTGTTTCAATAAAATTTAATAAAATAATTAAAATGAATATCTTATTATTTTTAAAAAAACATAATTTACAAAAAAATAATTATATTTCAATAAAATTTAATGATAAATCATTTAAATTGTTTGGATGACTTTTTAAATGAAATATCAAAAGTTGAGTGACTTTGTAAATAAAGTATTCATAGTTAAATGACTTTGAGGTTAAAAAGGAAAGTTTAGTGACTTTCAGTGAAAAGAACCCTTAGTTGAGTGACTTTCTATGAAAAGAATTCATAGTTGGGTGACTTTATGGTTATAAAAGAAAGTTGAGTGACTTTCTGTGAAAAGAATCATTAGTTGAGTGACCATCTGATATATTAACTCGATGATCCAGGTATACCGTATATATAGTATATAAAATATGTGTATAAGCTTTATTTAAAGTACGGACACGTGTTGCGTGACGTGGAATGTTGCCTTGGCGCTCCTCCTCTTTCTTCCCCCTTTCTGTTTCTCTCTCTACTATCTTTTGCTCACGCCACACGCCCTTTCTCTCCTTTTTATTTTTCAAGTTCCTTTTAGAGAGAGAAAGCATACACAAAGAATGCACAAACACTGAAACTTTTCACTACTAAAATTCGCCTTCTCTTCTACAGTTTTAAGGTATGTCAAATTTCTCTTTCTCACAAGTTTCTTTTTTTTGAGTCCTGAGTTTTCTGTGCCGTATCTTTTGACACTTGTTAATTTTCGGGTTCATAAGAAAAAGTTGAGTTGAGATATACTTGTAACTGGAAAACCGGGAGGAGAAGGAAAAAGAGTGACAGAGTGTAGCTGTGAGAAATTGAGTAAGAGTTTTAAGAGAATGTTATTGAATTTAGAGTAGTTATGGGGGAATATTGAATTTCGAAACGTAATTTGGAATTCCACCTACTTTTTTATTTGATGGTTACTGGTTGTGATTTGGGTGGTCTGACGGGGATAAATCTGTCATTAAATCATAAATTTTCCTGTAGATTCAAACTTTTGTCATGTTTGCGTCTTTACTCGGTTTCCTAGGTGGGGACTGTGAAGTTACTAATGTGCCCCTTACCTTTTCTTGCTCCTTCGGTTATGGGATGTGTGTGAACTTAGCAATATAACGAGTATCCTGCTCTATTGTGGTATTGAGCTGAGATTATGGGGTGTAGATCCTGTTTGGAGTTTGAAAGCAAGTTAATTTACCAAGAAAATTACTTCTTTTTTGCCTGGTATTTCAATCTTTGCCTTGCGCTTTTGCCTGGCTCTGGGATGAGGCCTTATGCTACATGGAGGAAATCATCTAAGGATATTGAGAGGTTAGAATTATATCTGTGGCCTTTGGATATGAACATGATAAAGATTTCACCTTTTCTTTTGTCCGATAATGATTTCACTTTCCATTGCCACAAGTTATGTGGCCAATCAAGAGACGGATCTGGCTAACATTCAACTTGGTAAAATGAAATGGATTTATAATTGGAGAAAAGAATGTCAGAGGTATTTACAGTAATGGCTATGTAAGCTACTACATCAAGAAGAGGCTTAAGTTATCAATATTTTTACACTATCTAGCAGTGTGGTTTAACATGTTGTAGCTTATCCTTTCCTTGTTCAACCAGTGGGTGGTATAAACAATTATTTGTAGTTAGTTTTTAAGTCAATGAACTTTACGCTATCACGTGTATACGAATTAATCCTGCATATAATTTCAAGCTCGGATGAACTCAGGAACACCAGTTGACAGATGAGTAAGGTGTTAAAAGTATTAATTATGGGCAACAACATCAATACATACATAATTTGCGAATGGTGTTTTGTGAGGTAAAAATAGTTGAAATTTAAATGGCCGAGTGGGAAAACTATAAATAACGTGTTTAATCTCCAATAAGACTAATTTCACAAGATAACATGCACGGTAATAGTTAGTTGGATTTTAGGTTCCGGAATCCGGAGGACAAATTTTCTCATAGTCTCGTCAATTTAGGCCTATGATAACAAAGTCAGCTAATTTCACAGGATATCTTGTACTGCTGCTTATTTAAACTTTTTACTTCTCGTTTTTCGTGGGAGAGGCAGGGAGCTAGTCTCTTCTTCTTATCTTTGCTTTATTTAGTAGTCTCACCTAGTATATTCGCATATGATCTTATCCTTCCTTTTTACTATTATATGTTACCTAGTTTGCTTTGTTTATCTTGTTATTCTGCTATCAATATTTCCCTTTCCACCCTGCTTTGATTACACTTCTTTTGGGCCGAGGGTCTTTCGGAAACAACCTCTCTACCCCACAAAAGGCAGTGTAAGATCTGCATACATTCTAGCCTCCCAGACCCCATTGGGTATGTTTTGTTGTTGTTGTGGTCATAGAAAGCCATCTCTGTTACTTCACATGGAGTGGGATAAAATCACATGTGAAGACTGATCTACAATAAAATATAGTAACTAGTATGCCAGCAGGCAATAAGTTCCGTCCAGTTTCCAGATGTGTGTTTCATGGCATAAGTACTCAAGTCTGTCAATCTTGGAAAAAATTCATGCCAGTGTCTGTTGCTATACTGGTTTCTGATGGTGATGCTATGAATATATTTGCTATGTTGGGTTCTGTCTAATATATTATATTTTCTTTTTACTGTTATAACTTGCAATGGATTAGAGAAAATTCGGAGAATCATATGTTTTCCCAGTATTCTGGCCTACATTCTCTATACCTTAATATATTTTTGAATAAAGTATGGATTACTGTGTGGTCTATGTATGTTGTGACATTCTGTTTCTCTCTCTTTGACAGGGTTGCTTTTCTGTACTTAGTTGGGACAACACTCTTATCAGTGACTACAAAAGGAAATTCTGATTGCACCTCTAATTTAGTACGACATCTACTTGGTTCCTTATACATGGGAAACAGTGAGGATGGGAAATCCTGTAAGCTTGAGAAACCATCCTCGCCTGCACCGGTAAGCAAATTTGATTATGATTATTGGTTTAGTGCCTGTGAGTCATTTGACTTTCTTGACCCGTGATTGATACGGTCTTTGGCTCCATATGAATCAGTTTAGCCTAGATTTGTGCATATACATGATATATACTCTTCTATTCCTTTTATATGTTGTGAACTGTTTTAGAATTTCATCTCTGACTAGTCGGTTTTTAATCACATTGACAGGACCAGAGCAATCTCCATGTCTATCCGGATTGGGCAGCCATGCAGGTTAATAACTAAATAGTTTAATATTGAAAGTTGTAATGTTTTATGAATTATCGTAAGGGTTTAACTAGTTAATGTTTCAGGCATATTATGGTCCTCGAGTAGCTGTACCTGCATATTTCAATTCAGCAGTTGCACCTGGTCACACACCCCACCCTTATATGTGGGGGCCACAGGTATTTTCCTGGCAGAAATGTTTCTGTTTTTGTTGTTGAACTATACTTATTGCTTTGCAAGGTAACTTATCCTCGGACTTCAAGTGCTTCTTGACTAAATATGGTCCTTTACTCCCACAGCCTATGGTACCACCTTATGGCGCCCCTTATGCAGCAATATATGCTCATGGTGGGGTTTATGCACATCCTGGAGTTCCAATTGTGAGTTTGCTTTCCCAGAGTTCTATTTCTATCTTATATTAAATGTCAAATGCTCCTTGATTTCTATTATTTTTGTCGAAGTTCTTTAACCTGGAATTTGTGATCAGGGCACTGGTGGAACCATAGTTAGAGCGCTGATATGTGTCAATGTTGCTGAACTTGACACTTAGATATGATATCAGATTTTGTTTAGACTTCAGGGCATTGACTAGCTACTTGGATGGATTGATTTCTTGTATGAACTGCAGACAAGTAACTTGTAGGACAAACTAAACAGTTTTAACAGTTGTATAACTAACTGACTCAGGAATTACCCTTGAAATTAAATAATAATCTTGTCCAGTATCTGCGTCATTATAAGCACACTAATCTTTTGGAATGGAAGTTGGGGTATTTTCTATGTCCCTTAAGATGATGATGCAATAGGATCTCGTTTTGGTTCTGTTAGTCAGCTGAAAATTAACACATTGGGCATATGACTTCGTGTTCATCATTTATTGAAGTTTTTGTATAAACATTTGAACTACCTTTACTTGTTTCCTTTGTCTTTGGGGAAAATGGGATTTTTTTGGTTCGACTCCTTTAAGTGTTACATTTGTACCTGAGATTACTTCTTTTTTGACAATGCATGTATTCAGCTTATGACTGCATATCTGCATAATGTTACACTATTGACAATGTATTGGCTCTCTTACTGATTGTATTTTTGTTTTGTTTTATTTTTTAAAAATAATTTCAGGGATCTCATCCTCCAGGTCATGTGATTGCGACATCTCCTGTTGTTAGCCAAGCCATGGTATGTATGCCAGTTTGTTCTTAAAGCCTTTCAGTATATATGAACTTATTTGTTTCCAGAATGGCGTTATGCTGTTGCTGCTAGTCACTGTATGACCCAGGAATTCAATAAAGGCTAAATCACTCTACATTGTGTAGGATGGTGCTCCTTTGAGTTTAGATGCGTCTGCCAAGTCCTTGGGAAATTCAGATCGAGGCTTGATGACTAAACTGAAGGAATTTGAGGGGCTGGCAATGTCACTTGGAAATGGCAGCACTGACAAAGTTGAGGGTGGAACAGACAATGGACATTCTCAAAGGTCTGTTAGTTATCATTAGTAATAAAGATCATTTGTGTCACGCGAAAGGAAATCAAAGATCATTTTCTATTGCAAGAAAAAGTTAAAAGGTCTTGTTCAGTTATTTCAGTGCAATGCTCAACTTTCACAGAATCTGATTATTTTTCAATTCTGGTCTGCATTATGGACAATATTTTGTAATTATTCTTCTTGAACAAGTTAAACCAACTTTCTGTTTTTCGTGTTGTGTCCAGTGGGGAAACTGAAGGGTCAACTGATGGAAGTGACACAAATGGAGCTGGGGTTTGTTCTTTTCTGATGATAAATCTATGCATCTCAATTTAGTAGATTCATTTGCATCGAATGGAAGCAGTGGATACTGATATTCTTTTTCTTGTATTCTAGGTCAGTGAGAGAAGTAAGAAAAGGAGCTGTGAGACAACTCCTGATAACTGTAAGAGTTTAATTTTTCTCAGTTCTTTATTCAATTGACAGTGTAGAAGAGGGAAGAAATAGTGAAAGAACTCTGCATCAGGCTGAAATTTCTTTCCAATTTCCAATTGTTTCATACTTGAGTATTTTATGGAGGCTTTTGACTATTTCCATATGCATCAAGCAAAGAAAGTACTTATCTAGTCACGTGACATTGCAGAATGACATAGGGCATTCTTGATTAAAGGTTTGTAGCTTTGATGAATTCAGCGTTTAACCTCTAAAAGAAATGTCTGGGAAGTGATGTTGATCAAACTTCTGGACCTTTTTCTTCTTTATATTTTCACCTACTTCTGGTTTTAGCGTGTATTTGTTATGTTGGGGGACTTATTGTGTATTCATCAACATTGTTTTCCACATTGCGCTATAGATATTAAACCTTTTTTTATCACTGTTATCTTTTCTGGATTTATATACAAAGTAATTTGCTTGATTTCATTTTCTGATCTGTCAGTTCTTCGATTTTAAACAGCTGGTGATGATAAGAGTCACTCACGAAGATGTCAACCTTCTGGGGAAGTAAATGATGATGGTGAGAAGGCAATCGTTATTGCAGCGAAAACGACGGGAACAGTACTTTCTCCTTGCATGACAACTTTGGAAATGAGAAATCCTGCCAGTGCACATATGAAATCTAGCCCAACTAATGGTTCACCACTCAGCCCTGCACTGCCTAATGAAACCTGGTTACAGGTATATAGCACAAGTACCAGGTGAAATTTTATTTATTTATTTTTTTACAGCGACCTCCACACGTCTGTATGATTCTTCCTGAATTTTCTGAGAATGTTTTTCCCGTCTGAATCTAATTCTTACCATATGTAACTATGTTCAGAATGAGCGTGAGCTGAAGCGGGAGAAAAGGAAACAGTCTAATCGGGAATCTGCAAGGCGATCGAGATTGAGAAAACAGGTAAAGAGGGTAGTGTGCATACGGCATATAGAAGCAATGGTTATTGATACATTTATGTAGCCGATGTTTTAAGTTTGGCTAACTACCATTCTAATCTCTAAACTGTTCCTTATTTCTCTCTCCCTTCAGGCTGAAGCTGAAGAATTGTCAATACGAGTTCAGGCTTTAACAGGAGAGAACTTGACACTCAGATCCGAGATTAACAAATTAATGGAGAACTCGGAGAAACTGAAGCTAGACAATGCTGCTTTAATGGTATAAGCTTGTCCCATTTCAGATTCTCTTGCAGTTTCTTTTACCAATTGTTGAATCATTACCCTATAGGTTGTGTGTGGAATGTTAATCCTTGTTTGGATTGCACAGGAGAGACTGAAAAATGAAGAGCTAGGACAGACAGAAGAAGTGAGTTTAGGTAAGATTGATGATAAGAGACTGCAACCTGTAGGCACAGTAAACCTGCTAGCAAGAGTGAACAACTCAGGTTCCTCGGATACAACAAACGAGGAGGGTGAAGTTTATGAGAACAACAGCTCTGGAGCAAAGCTTCATCAACTACTTGATACCAGCCCCAGAAGTGATGCAGTAGCAGCTGGGTGATGAAGGAAGGGTACAACCCTTACTTTAATTTGAGATGTTAAAATTTAGTCTGATTGTGTAATTTTGGCGTAATTTTAAGTCCAAAATTACTGCTAACTACGGGAGAGGAACAGCTGAATAGGATTACGGAAGTTACAAGATTTCTAATTTTACCTACCTAATTGTAGTTTACAGGTCAGTAGAACCGATGTGTGCTCTTTTCACTTGTGAGTTGAATGTGGCTGGCTATAATAGCGTATGTAAAGTTTAATGTTCGACACTTGATTGAGGAAATACTATGGAACCGAAATGTTTTGGTTTGGACGATGAAAGTGATTTGATAAATAAATGTAGTATGTTTATGATGTTACTGGTTCCTTAGTTGGACAAACTATTCTTCTTCTCTAACCATCAATAACTAGAAGATTGTAAGACTCTTTTATCTTACGCATTATCTTGCTTAGTATATTCCTATAATGTTAATTCCAATTCCCCCCTTCTTTTTTTCTTCATAATATAAAGTACAGTAATTTGGAATAGGGAGGTGCATTTGCAAAGAGGATGAAGGACTTTGTTCAAGAAATGTGTTGTACTATGATTACAAATTACGATATTAAAATAATTTAGAGAACATGTATGATTTACGTAGCAAGTCTATGTACTCTGTGAACATGACAGATCTAAACAATTATTTCTTATTTTAGCTAAGACTAGATGAGGAGTGTGTATTTATATTTTATGGGCCTAAGTTAGAGAAGCACATGGTAAACTATAAAACGCTCCCATGCACCAATTATTTAAAAATATTGGCTTCCATACCTTTTCCAACTTCTTAACTATGATTTTGACCTTATTATATATGACAATGATAGATTATATTCTTTCTATGTGATTAATTAATTAACCAATCAAATATTGAATGAGACGTAGATGATTCATGTCAAGCCACATATATATGATTGACCAAAAAACTGTTGAACAATCACAAGGATCTAATGTGAGTGTAATATTACCCATTGAAACTTTAATCCGAATTAGTTGATACTTGCTTATATGGTCTTTTGTAATTAGGGTCGGAGCTAAGGTTCATTCGAATTCTCTTAGCTGAATTTATATTCAATTCACTTACAAGAATCCACTTTACTATCATCCATTTTATTTTGAATGAACACAAAAAAGATATAATAACAAAAAAAATGAATTTTCTTAGGATGAAAATGTGAATTTGAATAATAATATATGGGAGAACTTTGTACGTACAAACTAGCCAAATGTATATATATATATATATATATTAATTGGCTAAGTCTTTTTTATTCCCAACGATTAGTTTTTTTTTTAAAGAGAGAATTAGCTAGTGGTAAATCGTTCAAAGCTTATCAACTTACTAAATAAGAAAAACTATGATTTAAATGGATAAACGACCATTTGACCTGCGTTTGTTAATTCGGACAAGTTGATATATATATATATATAATATAAAATTCTCTTGACTTCGTGAGTTCATGTACTTATTTATTTATATTTTAATTTTTCAGTGAAAATTCTGCTTTTGCCATTGTTCGTAACCATCATGCATATTGTCCCTTTTTTTTTTTGGTTTCCCACCCGGTGTTCAGAGCCCACATTGGAGCTCCGACTAAATTCGAATCGCGCTCTGCATGGCCCATTCAGGTGTGGCGCTCCCAACATGATTTTCTCCATATCCAGGGCTCGAACTCGAGACCTCTGGTTAAGGGTGAAGCACTCCCATCAGTGCACCACAACCCATGTTGGTATGCATATTGTCCCCTATGAGTTGTTTTCTTTTCCTTTGGAATTAAAATGCCATTACAACCACATGAATAGGAAAGAATATCCACAACCTTCAATTTGTCATTTGAAAAATATTTTCGTAGCAAGTGATATAAGTATATTAGCATATTGTAATAGGAAAATCCGAAAAAATGATTGGAACTTTATTTCCTAGTCATAATCCAACGTGTTGTGTGTCAAACATCATGTGTTGTGTATGTGTGTTTTGAGACGTAAGAATTGAAAACTGAAGTTGTGAGTCATTCATAGTGCCAAATGAAAATTTGCTACCTGTATTTATGAGCGCAGCTATTCTCTTTAACGTTGAGGATTCAATTATTGCATCGTTTGATTCATATACTAGTTATTAATTATTTATTATGCGTGATTGATCGATAATGAGAAGAGTGCTATGTATTGAGTAATAAAGAGATTACTCATATTACACATGAATTACTTGAAAATGACATTCTATATCACATTACTCACACGCATAAAATAATTCATAAATACCCAATTACCGAATTAATGAGATTTCTTAAAATAATAATTCACCTATTATTAATTACTATCACTAATCAATCAAGCATTATGTCCATAAGTTATATATATATATATATATATCATTATTTTTATACAACCAACTAGATATGTATTGTATTGTGTAATGTCAAAATTTCATTTTAGAAATTAGTTATTTAATTACTATCACCAATCAATCAAACACTACCATAGTTGAACATCTTTTGAGTTAAAAATCAAAGTTGATTGAATTTTTGTGAAAAAGTTCATAGAGTAACTTTTGAGTTAAAAAAACAAAATTGAGTGACTTTTTGTGAAAAAGTTTTATAGTTAAGGGACGGTCACAGATATTATCTCATTATTTCAATATCACCAATTAATTGTGAAACCTTTGTTAATAATTAATACCCCAGATTTTGGGTCGAGTATTTTTACGTTATTTTATTATATAGGCCATTGATAAAAACAAGATCTGTCTAAGTTAAGACGATATTTGAAAAAAAAAATCATTCAATGTCCAACCACAAATTAAAGTCAAATTATGAATTATTCAATAGGTACACCGTACACTGTCATATGTCTAGTAATATAGAGTAATATTACTTAGCTAATTTAAAGTCAAACTTTATGTATATATACACTATATAAAAACATATTTTTTAAAGTTTGTATCCATCTTGAACATTGCACAAATCTAAAGAAGTACTATTTCTTATTTCGATGAGGAAACAATAATGTCTGATATTTGATGGGCAAAAGTTGGAGAAGCACATGAGACTCTCATGCACAAGACAACGCACCATATTTTTCAATAAAAAAGATTGCTTCATATATATGCTTGTCTCTATGTCTTTGTGATGATTTCCAACTTCTTTTTTTTATAAAAATTAGGTTGTTTGCGATAATCTGTGCGTATCTTAATTAATTTTATTAAATACTTATTAATATTTTTTATCAGCACGACGTATGTATTAATAATAGCAAAACTAAGATTTTTACCAAGGAATCACATCAAAATATAAAAAAATCAACGAAATTTAACATATAGTATGAAAGATCTATATATTGTTATTTTACAAAACAAGCTTTATCATTAAATATTGAATAACTCTATCTATATAATTATAATATATATTTTTTTGCTTATGTCAGAAATTAAAGTTTAAAACCTCGCGATTTTCTAACCGATCATTTTTTATTGATTAATATGTAACACCTAAATATGATGTTGATGCCCATGAAATTCGAACTTCATTTACTATGATTTTGACTTGCATAAGACAGATGGATAATATTCTTTTTGCTATAATTGATCAATCATTTAATTGAGGCTTGGTTGTATATGAACTTACGTATCTATTTCGCTTTATTCACATACACTACATATTCATGCATGTACTATTACAAAATTTCTCTTATATTTATATTTATGTGATGATATAGATGTGGTCACATCAACAACTGGTGTTTGGTATGATCGAAGATATTTTTCGTGATTTATTTTAAAAATTAAGTAATTTTCTCACATTTTTTCATACAATGTTTAATATGTGAGTAACAAAAATTGTCTTAGACATATTTATATATAATATTGATAAAATATGATTGTGGAGTGCAGGGCCGTCTTAATCCCTAGGACACTAAAGTCATCGCTTGAGGCCCCATATATTTTGGGGTCCTCATTTTTTAAAAACAATTACTTATATATGTTATTTTAAAAAAAAATTATATGTACTATGAGTGTTATGATTTCTACTAAGGAAATTGCATATGAGATGAAAATAAACCTGAATTTCGTAAGAAACAATTTGATGAAAATATGGATAGCGAAATCACAAAGTCCCTTGAAGAATCTTTTAGAGTTAATTGCTTTATATATGTAGAGTAGATCAAACTATTTTTTCACTTCAAAATAGATTTGAAGCATATGAAAATATTTTTGATTACTTATTTAGTGGTAAATTATTGAGATCACTACATGATCTCATTAAAAAAAAATTTGTCTTAACCTTGAACTTTCTTTAACACGTAATAGTTATTCTGATATTGATGATCTTGATTTATTTTTTTGAATTAAAAGTGTTAAGGGAAACAATACAAGTAGAAGATAACGATCTAATGAAAATCTCCATTCTAATAAAAAGACTTGATTCTTTTCCAAATACACATATTGCTTATAGAATAATGTTCACAGTTTTTGTAACCATTGCCTCAGTCGAAAGAAGTTTTTTCGAAATAAAAAATTGATTAAATCTTCTTTAAGATCAACAATATAATGCCTCAAGAGAGATTGAATGAATTAACTATATTATCATTTGAAAAGGAATTATTAAAGCAAATTGATTATAAAATGGTACCTAATGACTTCACATCTAAAATAGCTAGAAAAGTAGATTTTAAATAAAAGTATATATGATGAAAAAATTAAATATTAGGGTCCCTCTCTTAAGTTTCACTTGAGGCCCCCAATGTTGTTGAGTCAGCCCTGGTGGAGTGGGGTGGTCAAGGAGGCCATGGAACTTAGAAAGAGAAAATGAATTTGAAGTGTCACTTATGAAACTTGTTTTTTCTATTTTTGTAATCACTTCCCTTATTTGTAAGAAGTCTGTTCTTCACTTCTCCTAAAGAAAAGTTATTATTCAAAATATTTTGATCAACCAAATATAAAAAATTTAAAAATATTTTCATCTGTACCAAGCACGTCCTAAAGGGTCGTTTAGTAGTTAATTAAAAGGATACATGTATTAAATCATACACAAGTAATATTATGTGTAGATGGAATGACTAATACATAAATAATCAAATCCTATATAACTAATTTAAGTATAAAATAATATATAAATTTCTCCATGATTAATTTTTATATACATCACTAATGCATGTCATAACTTTAAAATCTAATCAACTATCAAATAACCCTTCATTTGAAAGTAAAAATTGTGTTTGGATATATGTTGGATGTGTTGTCTCAAAAGGGAACGTCCATCATTGATGTGTAAAAAAACTTTTAGTAAAAATATTATTATTTACATCTACGTATTATGTAAATTATTTTGCTTGTTTTAATGCAATCAAACAATTTATTACTAAAAAAGTTAACTTACCATCGAAAAAACACCTCTCTATATATACACCCTATTTTGATCAAACACAAATCTATATAACTTTTTTTCTCTTATCTTTTCTTTGTCTTATCTAAAAAATAAAAAAATCTTTTTTCACAACACCTTAAACTAAATTTTATCTAACTATTCTAAATATTAAAAACCGTTCATGTACCAAATCATTTTCAAAGATATATATTAAAATATTACTCCCTCCGTTTAAAAAAGAATGACATCCTTTCTTTTTTAGTCTGTTTCAGAAAGAATGACCTCTTTCCTTTTTTGTAACATTTTAATTTCAGCTTTCCACGTGACATGTTTAAAGCCACAAGATTTAAGGGCAATTTAGTATATTTGACATAACTTTAATTTAGAATCACAAAATTTAAAAGTCTTCTTTATTTTCTAAAACTTCGTGCCAAATCAAACCATGTCACGAAGGGAATATATAATTTTAATAAAATTTCTAATTTCGTCACAAATCACTCAAAAGCACCTGAGCTCTCTTGCATTCTCTCGTTAATTTAACTTCTTTCCTTACTTGATTTGTTTTATTATTTTCCCCTAAAAGTTTTCTCAAGATAATTGAAAATTGAATCGTCACCTGTAGTCATACCTCTTCGCATCTCCTCAAAAATCCCTCCCTTTTTATTTGTAAAATCTTGACCCCATTTGCGCAGCCAAGAAGAAAAAAGATTCAATTTTTGCTACATCCTTTAATCGTCAATGCAGTATTATACTTGAGTCTCTTGCAAAGTTTTCAAGATTTGCCTGCTCCAAGAAAGGTTTAACACCTTTATTATTCTATTATTATCTGTGTTTTAAGTCTTAATTGCTGTTAATTAATGCACTGTTTACTTCTTCTTCCATCTTGTTTACATTACACACTGTGCATCGAATAAAGTCGAGATCTTTAAGGTTTTCCTCTATTTTATTCATATTTTGTTGCTTCCTTGAAATGGGGTTTTCTTTCTTTGGAAGTTTTGTTGGTAATTTCTGGAAATATTAGGTACATTGTCACTACTTTTTTTTTTACAAATGGGGGTTAGTTTAATGGGGTGCAAAAACTACAATTGTTGATTTTACTGAATCTGTTAAAGTTTTGAAACTTGGGATTTTATCTTGTGTTGAGAATTTTGTGGTCTAGGTTAGAGAACTGGTAATAGAAGTTCACTTTTGAAGTAAATTTTTTGAACTTTTTGTATGTTTGTTACTTCATTAACTTACAAGATTTACTTGTCTTTTTCCTTAGGTAATTATCACATGCTGCACCGTGAATTTAGCTAGGATTTGGGTACTTCTACATTTTGTTGCCAAATGTCACATTTTGTTGGTTTCTTGGGGTAGCTTAAGAAGATGATGTTGCTTTTTGTTGTTCAAGTTAGAAGTCTGATTTGCTGATAAAGGAAAGCTTAATTTGAGTAAATTACATTGAATGTGAGAGTTTGTGAAAAAGTTCAGAATAGAAAAGGCAGATTGGTGTTGAAGATTTTTTGTATTGTGGGGTTCACTAGATTACAAGATTCCAGGAAGGGTTGTGTTTAAGATAGTCGAAAAAATCATATATATACTGGAGGCATTTGTCTGGTCGATTCATTGCTGGAAGCAGTTTTAGGTTCAAATAGCATAGTAAGGGTTGTCAAGGATATTTCTTAGTGAACCAAGAAAGAAGTGCTTAGCAAATGGGGCACTATGCAGCAGTCTGGGACCATACAGCAGCAACTGAAGTAACAAAAGATTGGAATGGGATTGAACAGGTTGTGCTTCGGAACCCTCAGGGTGCCTCTGCACGGGTTAGATTCTGTAAACTCTTTGTTACTTTAATTAGATCTAATGACTTGATGATTCTAAATGCATCTGTTAGATCATTAATGAAGGAAATCATCTTTGAAATCATCTATCAATTACATAGTCGTTAATGTCATTACTCATTTGACCTGTTGTAATTGGAATGGGATCTCCGATTAGCAGACCTTTATTTCCCCAATGCTCTATGGTTATTGTCAGATTCCTTTATTTCAGGTTAGCTTGCAAGGAGGACAAGTTACGTCTTGGCGGAATGAACGAGGGGAAGAGCTCCTATTCAATAGCAGTAAGGTGAGGTTTTCCATTTTACTGGCAGTTAATTCTTATGAGTAAAGCTTGTATTTTGGCTAGTGATGGAGATCTATAGCTGTTAGGATTGGCGCTTTTTCTTTATAAGTTCTATTTTTTTTTTTTATAAATTTTCCTTTAAGTTCTATATCACTTGTCTTTGGTGTTAAGGTTGGAACTATATGTTGCTCCAATGTTGTAGGCAAGAGTCAGCAAAATGTGCAAAGTTGACTCATTGAGGGTGTTTAGTCCTACAATTTCAATTTGGTGTTTGATGTAGACAGGACACTTATTAAATCATCTTTTACTTGCAAATTGCAATGCCATGTGCTTAGAGGAAAGCTATATTTGTAATTGATCAAGTGTGAAAGCTGTTTCTGTTTCATATTCTAATTTTGCTCTTATGTTTTAGAGCATCTTCAAGTCTCCAAAAGCTACACGAGGAGGAATCTCTGCTTGCTTTCCACAGGTACCTTTGAATGTGCAATTCTATCTATCTTCTTGAATTTCTTCCAGTGAGTACTCTCCAGCATTTTGTTTGATTATCTTAATTATGCTGCAGTATGGAAATGGTGGTTCACTTGAGCAACTTGGATTCGCAAGAAACAGAATCTGGACCATTGAGGATGACCCTCCATCTTTATTCACATATGACCCACAAGGAAAATCTTTCATTGACTTGCTGCTCAAACCTTCAGAAGATGATCTGAGGTTCTGGCCCCACGGGTATGGTCATCATGTGTAGCAAACTTTAGGTGGTTCCAGTATGGAGCTTTAGATATTGAATCAAAAGCTATTTGTCGTCCATATCAAAATCTGCGATTGTTTTAAGTTGAATGCATATAGTCTTTATATCTCAAAATCCTCTTTGCTTTTAAAAATGACTTCATGAGAACATGATCATAAAATCAGCACCTATATAAATATCAAAGATTAGAAAGAATTGGAAGAACAGACTTAAATTAGCTAACTTGGAAGTTGGATGCTTTCGATCTCATTAAATTGGAAGCTTTCAAGATTATTTTCTGCTGAGATATAGTACCTAGTTTATTTTGACCATGATGTCAAAACTAATTCATGGATAGATAGGAAAGTGAAGTACTTCCATGCTAGAAATGGAAGTCAACTTCTGACTGTATTTCATGTCAAAAGTCAGTTTTATGCTTACTTGGTTTCTTACAGTTATAGCTTTTGAAGTTACTGATGAGTCTCTTCATTAATACTTTCAAGTTTTGAGTTTCGCCTCCGGGTTACGCTGGCATCAGATGGAAGCTTGTCCTTGATATCTCGTATCAGAAACATTAATGGCAAACAATTCAGCTTCTCATTTGCTTATCATACATACTTCTCTGTTTCCGACATAAGGTATGTTATTCCCTTTTTATTCTTTTGTAACTGGGCTGCAATGTCATACCTTCATACCTTTTTGCCCCTATGTCCCGTCTTAAGGTTTCCGCAAGCTACATATTAAAGTATACTTTCCTTCATCGTCTGCGTCTTTAGTTGAAAGCTATTTCTTTTATGATTTTTTCTCACACTTCTTGAACAATTTCTTTTTCATTCAATTGCCCCTCTCCTATAAGAGAAGAGCTTCCTATGCATTATTTTGTACTTCCTGTTTATCAACATTTCTACTGATGTTGGAAGCATTTATGAGTTTATCCCCTCCCCAACATCTTTATACTTTTTTTCAGCGAAAATTTTGTAGCAGTTCAAATTTCAGAGAAGAAGACAGCAATTTTGTTTTATATCATTCATTATATTATGTGTTGCACAATAATTTAATGACTTATGTTCTTCCCAATATCTTAGACTATTACATGAAATCTTATCCACAGTGAAATAAGGATCGAAGGTTTAGAAACACTGGACTATCTGGACAACCTATGCCAGAAAGAACGCTTTACTGAACAAGGAGATGCCATAACTTTTGAATCTGAGGTACATATTTCAATACAAGCTACATTATCTCAAAACTTTGTGGTTATTGATGAAAGATGAAATATCATCATTCATGGTGGCATAAGATATCTTCAAGAGTAACTCTATATAAGACCCTATGACAATCGTGAACCCTTTATAATGAGATACGTAATTCGTTTGTAATTCTTGAACCCTTTATATGTATAATTATAATGACCCTTTAAAATAGTTTACTTCATGTGTAAATGAGATACATAATTTGTCTTTTACCTTTATAACTTGAAGTCTTTTATGTATAATTAATAGTTACTCACTTGGAATTCATAAAACAATTTATAAGTTTACTTATAACCAATTATTCATGTGTTGAAAATAACAAAGATATAGATATCCTTGTAATTTTTGGTAAGAATATTATTGTTTTGTTTCTACAACAGTTCAACTGAACAATTTGATTTGATATTAAGGTTTGCTGAATCTTTTTAGCGTTAGCTCCAGCTTTCATGTCCCAAGTGGCATAACATAGGGAAGGTGACTAATGTATTGAATTTGTGGGATAGTCTTGTGCTTCTGGTTGAACCCATTATTTCTGAACATAAAACTAACGGAGGGACGGAACTTGTAAGTTTTGGGATAGTTTAGGATGCTTTTTGCTTATTGTGATGGGGCAAGGATATAGCTTAAGCGTTGGGTATAATTGAGGGATGTTTATGGCCATTTACTCCATTAGTGTATTATAGCTCTAAAGCTAATTGTCTAGACATTGTCCTTGCAGTCTCTCCTTAGTCCTTAATCTACTTGGAGCGAACAGATTAAGAGGACAAAAGTATGCAAGCAAGTGGGATTTCTTTCATGCTTTTCTAAATTAGATGTAAAAAAATAAAAAAACAAGAAAATTCAAGTAATTATCAACAATTATAGCTAGATCAAAATGTCAAAAGGTTAGAACTATATATTTACATGCATCCAAGGGTTGTGGCCTAGTGGTTAATGAAGTGGATTGGGCACCATGAGGTCTCAGGTTCGATTCGCAGCCGAGACAAAACAAAGAAAAGAATATCCCAAGGGTTGACAAAGCTTTAACCCATATCTCACTATTTGAAGCTCCTTCAAATATCAAAGATAGTAACTTCAATCGGTTAGACATCCTTTGGAATTCGAAGGAACTTCAATTAGTTAGACATGGATTGAGATTTGTCAATCTTTCGGATATTCTTTTCTTTATCAAAGAATTGTTCCCAAATAGACAGTCTTGATGAAAGGAAATTAATTCTGACATTTTAAACCTTTTGCTCTAGCTATATTTGTTGATAATCACTTCAAATTTTTGTTTACATCTAATTTAATACGCGTGAAAGAGAATCCACTTTGCATGCTACCTCAGTCCTCTTAATGTTTTGCTCCTTTTCACCCATTTGAAGCTATGTTGCTTGGACTCTTCAAAAATGTCGACGGGTGCATGTCGGATCCTCCGAAAATAGTGTATTTTTGAAGGATCCGACACGGGTACAGCAACATTTTTGGAGAGTCCGAGCAACTTAGATTTGAAGAAATGACACTTATCATCTTATGTTGTTTCTGAATTTTACTTGGAAGAAGTTGAAATATTTAGCATCTGATGGCATTATTTCTACCTTCATAAATTGATTGGTCTTTCAACTGTAAGGTGTTCCTGTTATTCTAGGATTGAGAAGTATTCATGTTTCTTGCAGATGGACCGTGTCTACCTTAGTTCTCCAAATCGCATCGCTGTTCTTGATCATGAAAGGAAACGAACATATCTGATAAGGAAGGAAGGATTGCCAGATACTGGTGAGTACCTTCAATTTAACATGGAGGGAGATAATGTCCTCATTTGGAAGTATTCACTAACGTTTGTTGTACCTTAAGGCTAAATTTTTACCAGGATTTACTTCAGTATCTCTAGTCACGTATTCTTCTCTTAAAAGACCTGATAATATCTGTAATCTCGAGAGCCATTGACAAAGAATGTAGCATATCAATACAAGGAATTAGGATATTGACAATTTATTTTGTAGTATGACAGAAACTTTTGGTGCATTATAGCATGATGATAGTAGTTGCCAAAGAAGCATGAAAGATCCTACCAACTTTAGTTTGTATAGCTAAAACTTTTTGCTATCTTTGTCTTTTTCCAGTGGTGTGGAATCCATGGGAGAAGAAAGCCAAATCAATGGTGGATTTTGGCGACGATGAGTATAAGCAGATGCTTTGTGTTGATGGAGCAGCAATAGAGAAGCCCATCACCTTGAAGCCAGGAGAGGAATGGACAGGTCGTGTAGAGCTTGTGGCTGTGCCATCGAGTTTTTGTGATCTTTGATCCTTCAAAATCCCGGCAGAAATATTTTAGTAATGCTCAGTAGCTTACAGCTTAATGAGGGACTGTAAACTCTATACTAGGTTTATTTGCTTGTTAATGATGTTATGAAGTGTCATACAGTTGAGCCACCAAAGCCTATCGTTTTTTTAGAATGGCTGCTTGGTGTTGTGTAACTGGCTGTCTTGACGATTGGCGACATATTAAGACCAAACCTACTTTTCTGTGATTTGAAGTATACACTGCATAGCTTAAAATGCAAAGCCTTGTTCCTTTCCAGCCTGGGTTGAAATTAGAAGTCTGCCATACCATAAACTTCTTCAATACATTTCCAATAACTTTAACTTGCAGATTAATCATCAATTTCAAGAGTATCCATAAATACACATCCTACAAGCACTGCGACATAGCAGAAAACGACAATAGGCAAAGCAAAGAAACACTACGAGAAATCATTTCTCCACAAGCTCTGGCTGAATAGTAATCTAATACATTTCGATCAACCATTGTTTTAAACAATTGCAGCAGCAAATCCAGGACTCCTTTTTTTCCCTTCAGGAATTGCAGCAATCTGGAAACAAGCAGAATAAACCATGGGTCAACCTGATTTTTTGAGTGTTTTACCATGCAGAAAAGGTAGAGAAATTAGATAACGTTGTGATTTAAGTATAAACTGCACTTCCTTAATTGGCACAGATTGTAGTCCTAGTAGCAATTGGCTGTTTTCAATATAAGTACACTACCTTCCCCCCCTCCCCCACAGAAAAATTTGAGACACCATTTTACTATGTCAAACCTGAAAATTACCAATTTATGCTAGAAGACGACAAGACCTTTTGTTTTCTAAAAAAAAAAGATTACGCCATATATTATCCATAGAACTCATTAGAGTACAGACTAGCCTATACGTTGCACTGATTGCAATATATTTTCCCTCAGCAAACTTCAATTATTTGTCACCACAAAAAATTATCATGGTACTTGACTGAACATATTTTTTTATTCCAAAAGCCACCCTTAACCCCCACCCCCCATCCGCTGGAAAAGGAGATAAAGAATGCTTTCAAGAATAATATGGAAGAAACAACAAGATTTTCACAAATTTTTTGCTTATCATTTTCCTTGAGGAAAACATTAGCAATCTTGACCAAAAAAGTTCACCAGCATTAGATAATCAGCAAGAGCAGCAACTTACCAAAAACTCTATAAAAGTTCGTCAGCTTGTTAAGAGCCATACCCTTGGCGAATCACCAATGTCTGAGCATTTTCTAACAATATCTGCAAAAAGAGCAACAGGAGATGCTGATAGTAGAAAGTTTTACAGAAACAATTATACGAAGTAGGTAAGAAGGCAATGAGTTGTCAGTCTTACTTCTCGGATGTGGCTTTCCACTGCTTTGCAGCCTTCAACTGCTAATTGCATGACATTTTCAAAAATATCCATTGGTAGTTTAGCATCCATCTGCAGCACAGAAGGTTATTCATTGATTCACCAGGCCAAAAGCCTTATTTCATTCGTTACTGACTATAGGAGTTAACAAACCTGCAGAAGGGTCACTTTGTCCAACTTAGGTAAAATTCCTACAGTGACATCAGCGCCTCCAGCACTGTCTTCCAAGTAGTTTAAATCTGTTTAACGAGTAATGTCAACTTAGATCATTCACATATTAATACTGGAAAAGAATGATATTTTTAAAATAAAGAACCGGAAAATCAACTAAATTTTCAGAATTAATTTACCAAGAAGAGGTGTGCTATTCAGGTAACCAGCACTGCACGATGTGACAAGATCACGCATGGGAATCCCGGCGTCAGCTAGTGCCAGTGTGGCAGCATTTATGCATGCTGATCTTGTACCTAAATAATGTACTAAACTTAGTTAGAATGCACTTCTAGAGGGAAAATATAATAGAACTGCAAAATACGGGCTGCATGCAGCGCCAGACAGCTAAATATCTATTCTGAATTTCTGATTGATTCTGAAGGAGAACAACAGAAGAATAGAACACTAAAACACCGTGCTGATTACCTCCATCTGCTTGGAGGACTTGGACATAAATGTCTATCTGAAAAGCAAAATATCAAGAAACTGTAAATGGAGGTCAGACTACATAACTTATTCAAGTTAAAGATATTAAGCGGACCACGAACCTGAGAGCGAGGCATCAGGTGAGTCAATATACAAGCTTCCATTGTCTGGCGAATAACAAGAGATATCTCCGTGGATCTCCTAAGAATTGAAAACAAAGGTATCATCAAAAAGACATCGTGTAACACAGATTGAATGACTTTTCTTAGTTAACTGTCGGTCTGATAGATTGAATAATTTCTCCTTAAAAAAATATCATAGATTGAATAATTTTCTTGGTTAATTGTAGGTAATTATAGATGATAAACTAAGAATTGGCATACTAAGTTAGTGATTCATGAACTGTGTTTACTACCTAGCTTCATTTCAAGATAATTTTTGCATTCTGTGGAAAATTTGTTCAACCGTCTTATGCAGCCTTACCATTAAATAATATTTTTTGGGCACTACAAGTATTCCTAAGATTCTGTTTCCTTTTCTACTACAGTATCCTAGCAGCATCTTTCTTGGCTGGACAAGTGCTTGAACAGTCCCAAAGTCTTCCATTAGGTTATAGAATATTTTCTTTTTTTAAATAACCAAGAAATCAGCAAGGACTAATGGCTCAAGGTTTAAAATTCAGTGGAAAGCCAGCCCTCTACCCTTCCCACATAAATACCAGGCTTGTGTCGGAGGCAGGGTTTGAACCCATGACGTGCGCCAAATCCACACCTCACTATACCTTACGCCCTTACAAACTACCCACTAAAGCCCGACACCTATAGAATATGTTTTCTTGTCCATCCAATAACCGTTAGTGCTCTGTATGCCTTCCATCTTTTGAACCACTAAATAGCTACAGTTCAGAGCTGGGATAACTGTTCTTTTACCACCACCAGTTCTGTAGAATATTGTCCATTGAATTTTCAAGCACACATGCAGATTTTTTTAAAATTATAATGGAACTGTCAGCAGAGCAAGATGATATCGTCGAATGGGTGAAAACTGAAAACACATAAAATAGAAGGAAAAAAAAGGCTGACAAGGTAACATGGAATCACCTATCACCCTTTGTTTTTCTCCGGCGATCGCCAGTGCTGAAATTAGCCATGCTATACTCACAGCGTACCTAAGAGAGTGGCAAGTAATGATAATATCATCTCACTTTTAAGGTTATACACCTTGCAGTATAAGAATTCATCATGAAAGGTAGTTTACCAGTGCCTGGTCATTCATCTGTTGGCTCCTGTTCTGAACCTGAATGATGAAACTAACAATTGAGACATTTGAATGAACCTTTATATAGAGAAAAATTAAGACCGGTATCCTTATCAGATCACAGTGGTAGTGATTAGATACTTTTAGTAAATGTGCATATACTGGTATCCAATTGGCATACCAGTGTGATACTCTCTTACTTCAAAAAAATAAAAGCATCAAGCGCAAATTTTCCCTCATTTTCCTTGTTGGATGTTCAATGCATTGAGCACCCAAGGACAACAGGCACTAATTTGATCGTCTATAGTTGCAACATCCAGTATCTTTAGGAGCTTTCTTCCGCAAAAACTGGACTGGATGCCATCTTCTACAATTGAGCTTAATGTCATTCTAGGCAGTTTGCTGCAATGATGCACCCATACTACGCACTCAACATGATTAGGATACTTAAATTCAACCTAAACTTCCGCAGACACTATCCATTATCAGCAGCAACAGAAGTTCCGTTGAGAGCTATAACTTTGAGTCTTTGACATGCTAGCACATACCAACAATTGATTTTGGTGCAATGGTTATTACATCCTTTGCACAATTTCTATGTTGAAGACAGTAATTGGCATTTAGACATAAATAATATGCATTTCAAACTTTTAACTCCTAGTGAATCAAGATCCTCTTAAGTCCCCGTGATAAAGTTTACAGCCTAGTAGTGTTTTTTTTTATGACAAGGGAAACCCACAGCTGCTACACTTTGGGTGCGCTCAGGTAAAACCCCCGTTCCTATGCAATAGCTTGCAAACCACACAAGAGAGGTAACCCGCACTAGGCAAGCCTGGTGCGACAATTATACTTCCTTAGAGTGGTGGGACTATCGGAAACCGCCTCTCTACCCCCACAAAGGTAGGGGTAAGGTCTGCGTACATTCTACCCTCCTCAGACCCCACTTGTGGGACTTCACTGGATATGTTGTTATTACTTGTATACCGGAGATTTTCCTATTATTAATAAAATTATTTACCTTAACAATAAAATGTACCAAAGCTAACCAAATTTTTCACTTTTGTTCTGTTAGGTATCTCAGATGTTGATCAATTAATTACTTTACTGCATCAAAGGAAAACCTCAATGATGAGGACAACAGGATATCCAATGAGTTATTTAGGAAGGCAACTTCACATGGCAGGGCTGGTAGAGGATCTTGTATATTATGAATTACAAGGAATATCAAATATGGCTTCCTTAATGCTTTTAATGGTTCTATCATTCTTTTCCAATTCCTATGTGCTTTTTTATTGTTTCAGCTCCCTTTTTCCATTCATCAGGCTCACTGTTTGTTTCCTTCTATTTTTTTCTCTTAACCTTTATTGGTTTTTACTATGTACTTTACAACATTTCATTTCATTAGCTTATCATTTTCTTATTATTCTCATTTCTTGACTGATGCTAGGCATAAGTTAATAAATTTCATACTAAATGCTATAAATTCAGAACCATGATGAGAGTAAATAAAAATATTAAGATAACAATAAAAGGAGATATGGTGCAACAACATTGAGGGGGAGGGGGATGAGGCAGGTTTGTGATTGGGAGAATGCTTCTCCACGCCAGACCCCACCTTGCCTTGCCATTCTCATGCCTATCAATGAAGAACCAATTGATCAGGTTTCTCAGAGAACTTAGTGCAAAAGACTAAGCTATCGAACAGGCCATGCTTCCACCACCCCACATTTCAAAAGTTAGCACGCAACCCATAAAAAAATCTTGTTTTTCCAAGCCACATTCCCTCCATCATGGAAGACAATACCACACGAACTGCTATTTCTACATAAACAACTTCCCTCCTTTTATTTTCAGTTCAAAACCATTACTTCACCTTGACATTAATACCAACAAACAACAAATAATTTGATTCATAATCCAAAAAGTGTCAGAATCAACATACTGAGTATTACATGAACTTACCTCCCTAGGACCATAAACTGCAGCAATGACTTTGGTATTACCCATTTCAAAAGAGGCGGAACTGCAAATAATCAGAGTAAACAAACTCAGTTGCAGGTACAAAAAAATTGCAGCCTATCAAAAACATATCCTAACTGTCGAACTTACCCATATTTTGCACCAAACCAATTAATTAAACACAAAAAAGATAAATTAGTTACAAATTGACGTGTAGAATAACTTAATAATGCAAGTAGAAAGAAATCTTAGTAGTTACCCATCTGCTCTCGATACAACCCCTATTTCAGCACGAAGTTGTCTCATCTGAAAGTAAACACGGGCACAGACGAATCAAAGTAATAAGAGAATGAAGATAACGATGAAAAAGGTAGAAATTTAGTGATGAGAGAGAAAGAAACCTCCATTGGACGGCGACCATCTAAACGGAGACCTTCGGGATTAACGTACTCCATTTTTGTTCGGCCGGAGAAGGAAGCTGGAATAGTTGGAGTGTGCCAATTTCCTGAGGTTTTAGAGCAGGGGGGGGAGAGTGGGAGAGGAGACGCTAATCAGGGTTTTGGCATTTGGTATTTTGGGATTTTATTTTTATATTTGTATCTTCCTAGCAAAAAAAAGTTTGTCTCGAATTGCATATTTTGAATACTAGTAGCATATTATTTAACTTTTGAAATATATGAGAAATAATAATTAATTTTTTCAAGGAAAAAAAAAAGGATAAATATGTGTATCTAAAATAAGGAAAAACTTCAAAACTATTTATTAGGGTGGGGCATAAATATCAAAAAATTGAACTCAATCAACCTTAATTTATTTTTCGATTCTATTTTTGTAGAACTTTGGTGCTTTTTTTAAGTGTGTTTTTTTTCTTTGTTCATGAACATTCAACAATTTAGCTACTTTTTAGTTGTTTGATTGAGCTTTACTTTTATCTTCCAACATCTTCTTGAAAAATACTTAAAAGAGAAGACAATATTGTTAGGTGGAAGACGACATGTATTTCGTGAAATTAGTCGAGATATGCAAAAGTTAGTCCACATCATGATCATTAATTTAAAAGAAAAAAAAGGGAAAACATTTTTTTAAAAAAATCCCTGAACTTGGCAAGAAAACTTACTTTAGTACTTAAACTTTACGGGTAATTATTTACCCCCCTAATCTCTTTTCAAGTGAATTTAATATCACCCTAAAATTATAATATCAGTCTCACAATGACAAGTGCATTTCACACGCGCCACGTCATTGATATGATAGCGCCATATCATTGCCACATCAGTGCCACGTAGAACATTATTTAATTTTTACTTTTTTAATTCATTTTTTTGTTTCTTTTTATTTATTCATAATTTTAGAAAGCAAAAAATAAGATCCATGTTCCTCAACTCAATCACGATTGCAATTGAACAAATTCGATCACAATTGAAAGATTGATCCAAAATGTCAAAATCATTCTCACAAAAACACATTCAATTTTTAAGACAATAAATAATGACTGAAAATTTAATTTGAAATGAAGAAATTATAATTTTTCCATTAAAAAGAGCTTCAAGTTCATCACATTCAAACACTACCATAAATAATAATTTTGATGCAAGAACAAATTGTTGGCTTTTCTATTTTTTCCCTATTCATCACACCCTTTTACGGATCCAAAGAAAATGGAGGTGGGGTGGGGGCAGTTCAAAGAAAAAGAGAAGATGAAAAGTTCAATGAAGAAGAAGAAGAAGAATAGGGCGATGCAGACTAGTGGTGGTTGAGGTGGCAGATCTGAAGAGAAAGAAAGAGGGTGAGGCTTTTAAGAGGAGAAATAGGGTCAAGATGGGGGTTTCAAAGAAGGAAAAAATAAAGAAATGGGGGGTTTGACGAAGAAGAAAGAGGTGGTGCAAATGGTGGTTGAAGGCGAGAGGGGTGGTGGGGTGTGAGGAAGATGAAGGAAAAAAAAATTATTGGCTGAAAAGAAAAAAATGGGGTCCACTTATTCTTTTTCTCTTTAATTTTTTATATTTACGCGCAGTAAATTTTTTGACTTGCCACGTCAGCTGTTTGGGTGATATTAAATTCACTTTAAAAGAGATAAGGGGGGTAAATAATTACCCGTAAAGTTTAAGTACTAAAGTAAATTTTCGTGCCAAATTTAGGGTTTTTTTATGTATTTTCCAAAAAAAAAAAAAAGGTAAGAAAGCAATGGTTAAAAACTTAAAAAGGTCAAAATTATCAAAAATTCAACTATTGGGAATGACGAGACCAATTTGAGATGTACTATCTAAGAACCAAGTTGTCAAAACATTAATTAATTAGTTAAAAGAGAAAGGCATTAACATGACTTTATGGAGTATCAGATAAAATCAAACAAACTTGTTATAATTCATCTGCGAGGTAGTATTTTTTATTATTAATAATATTCTTCATAAGTACCCACGAATCGAATTTAAAAATTGAATTAAATCAAATCAAATTTAATTTATTTTTTTTGAAAAATTGAAGTAGCTTGATTCAATATTTGATGCACACTATTAAAAAAACGAAAACATAAAAATCAATTTGAAGTTTGAAAGAATCAAACCAACGTCCACCACTACTATTTGCTGAATTTGAATTTTTTAAAAGGTTTTAAATATGCAATTCGAGCCCTCGAATTTTTCATGGAGTTACTAGTTCAACTTCCAAAATATTATTAATTTATTATATTGAAGCAAAAAAGAATAGTTTTCTTGACCAAAAAGAAAATAGTCTAATAATTAATAAAGTTGATTGAAAATTATGAGATATTATATTTAATTTTTAAGGATGCAAAAATACGAGATAATTTTTTCATATTTGTAATTTGTCCAAATTAAGTAGAAGTAAATCGATAAGAAAAAGAACGATCATATCAGTTTATTTTCATATGACACAACATAAATAAAAGACATAAATCTTAAATCTCATAGAAAAAACTCTGATATGGAGATATTTTATTGCTCATAATGTATATATTAACTCAAACATCTATTTCAAATGCATAATTCATAATTTGTTCTATCATAGTTATGAAAAAAATCGCAAAAAATAATTAGGGATGTGGTATGTGTCACTTGTCATTTAGTTAATAATTCACTAACAAAGATTATGATTAAGTATTAAGTATTTTTAAATTTTTAATCAGAGATCTTGAGTTTGAATCTTCCTAATGCCGATGTTAATAGAGTTAGTTATCTTTGAAGATTTTTGTGGTCAAAAGTTAGGAAAAGCAGTGTGTCAACAGGCCAATGGAGACCAATTAGATGAGTTAACCTTGCTTTCTTCACATCAAAACTCAAAAGATTAGCTCAATTTTATTAGTTTATACCTCAATTATTTATTGAGTTAATCTTCTTCTTTTTTTTTACTCATTCCACCCACCTTACCAATTTAAGTACACAAGTCTAACACATCTCGAAACATAAGTCTAAATTGACAACTCATAATGTTAATTGTTACATTACCAAGTTTAGTTATGAAGGTTTGTTAAATTTTCATTACCATCCGCTTTCCAAAAATGTATTCGCATAGTTATAATTATATACATAATTCTTTTTGTTTTATAATATTTATTGTGTTTATTAAAAATATTTGTCTCAAACTATTTAGCGCCTTTAGAAGTTTAAGATTTTCTTCCCTATTTTATACTCAATTGTAATTATTTCTTAACACTACAAATATCTCAATTATAATAACATATATTATATCTTAAAATATAAATAAAGGTAAATTAGTGAAACACTCATTCTAATTACTCCAATCACTCATTTTACTTGTTCAGTATTGACTATGCACACTAATTAATAGATAATAAATAAAATGATAAATTTCTGATATTATATTTTGAATATAATAAATTGAAAAATAACTTTATAATTCATAATAAAAATAAAATAATTTTAATCAAATTTTCAAAATTATTTTGAGAGAGTATTAAAAAAAAAAAAAGTTTTGCATATTTGAAATGATTGGACAGCCGATGTGGAGTAGTAATATATTAGGGAAAAAAGGGGTGTTATTGGCGTTAAGAGGCAGCAACAAACAAAGAAGAGAATCAATTCTGTAAGCAGGTTCTTCACGCCTCCTGTTTCTGCATATATTCTTTGTTAACCTTGTCGTGAATTCTTGCATCTGATCTTTTTCCTTTTTGGTTATATCAGATTTGATCTCGATCTCCTTCTCTTTGATAGTATTTCTCTCGGTTATTTTTCGCTGTGATGGCTTCGAAACGGATATTGAAGGAACTCAAGGATCTTCAGAAGGATCCTCCCACCTCTTGCAGCGCCGGTATCCTTCTTTTTCCTTTTTCTCAATACATGTTGTTGCGTAATGTTTTGAACTTTCTGGTAATTTTCTTTTGTTATGAGTATCATTTTTTTTTGTGTGTAAGTATCTAATTGTTTCTTACTTGCTATTCAAATCAGGTTAAACTTTTGATTAGTTTCAGAAATTGATTTATTTATGTAGGCTCAACATTGATGAGATGATTTGCGTTTTTTTATACCTTGTTTTGATGCTTGATCGTCGGTAGGCTTAATGTCCTGGATCAATTCTTGGACTCTGCATATAGAAAGTAAATTGAATTGTGTTAACATATTTGTATTCAAATCAAATGCTATACTCTATTTATCTAGGAGACAAATGTAACTTTAAGAATATCTCCTCTCGTCTCTGATGGATCTTTCTGTCAATTAAATAATTTGGATACTCTGAAAATAATGTGATGCACGTGAACTGAGAAGCTGTTGTGAAGTTTAATTGTTTATTATTCATTCATTACACAATCAATCTCTCAATCATATGCTACCCGGTCATTATCATTTTCTGAGTTTTGATTGTTTGATCACACACCATATTATGTATCTGCTTTTGTACTTTAGCCCCTGGTTAGTAGTTCTACTTTAGGTTGTTCCATTCTGCCTTTCATATTCTCTATAGTCTATACTTAATATATACTATATTATCCCCCAACACTTCTTTGCCAATTTTCTTTAATTAGAGTTGTAACTGAACAATATGTTGACGAACAGAACTCGACTTGGCTCGTCAAACTCGAACAGGTCCCATTTATTTGTGAACTGAACAAATTTCGAGCTTGTTTTGTTGCTTGATTGTTAGTCAAACAGAACCTGGGAAAGTTCCGTTTGACTCGCGGTGTGCGCATGGACAGTACTTACTACCCTCTTTTTTGTTCATAAATGTATAAAAGTCATTTGCTCTTCTGTTAGAGTTTCCAAGTTACCCAATAACTGGAAATTGATTAGTTTAATTAGCATGTTGGTTGTTTGTATCTAAGAAGAACAGATTAAAAAATGGAGCTTAAACGAGCTTCATGTCAGCTATCTTTACCAATGAATTGGACAAGCTTGAACTCAAAATTTACTTGATTGGGACATGAGCTTGATCTTAATTCATAAAATGTTGCCCACCTCGAGTTTGCTTCTTTCATTTACTGCTCTACCTTTAATTGACATATGGAATTGCCAAGTACTTAAGAGTAATTTTTGGTTCCATATGGGGAAGGTATTACATAGCTAAGCTGGGCAAACTAAAGGTGGTAAAGTCTGAGAATGATTGAGTATGCTTTCTACCATGAATGATAATTTCTGTGTGGGAGTCAAACTTTGTGTCGTTCTCGGGAAAAAGAAGTTCCACTCAATTTTTTAATAGGTTATTTCTTGGACAGTCAATGCCTGGTTCCCTTGACAAAGCCTTCTCGTGTGAGGTCAACTATAGCTTTTTTTAGCATCATGTAGTGCTGTGTTCTCATCCTTTTGTGTGCTTTCTGGATTATGAAGAGCAGTCCTCGGGCATTATAGTTTAGGCATTGCTATAAGAGAAATTGGTGAATTTAAGCATCTCTATTTGTTCCATCCTTCAGCATAGTTCTGGATTTCTAATGAAGACTGGAAAGCTTTTCTGTAGTGATTCCTTTTTATCCATAAGGTAGGTCACATTCACTTGCTGTGTAATTTTAAAATATTTGGAAAAAGTGACTTGTGATTGAAAAGAAGAAAAAGGTTTATAGTTTTGCATAGTTGATTCTCTTGACGTAACCGACACGCCAATGTATAATTTCTTGAAGCAAGAAGGAAGTGTTGCTTTACTGTATATCGTTCATTCATTGTGCATTCTGTTCAGGCATCCAACTTTGTGTTTGTTCTTCTCATGTGTTGATGGAGAACTACATCATTCATATTTAAGCCTTGAAATAAAAAAGTAGTCCCTGCCTAGATGTCTTCAACTGAGAATTATACATTGTCATCCCAGTGCATTATGTGTATCATAGTCCTTGAAATGCTATTCCTGTTTCCATATGAGTCTTTACCTTTTTCTGTCCTTTGGAGATATTCTACTAGAGTACCTTGTAAGCCTTTTTAGTTGTGTTGTAGGACCTTTTGTAATTTGTTAATTCTTCAACAAGGTGTGCAAATATTCTTGCATCTTTGTAAGGAATGTTTATGCTATGTGATCGATCATTGACTGTTATTGTCTTCCTTGCCTTTGTACCATGTGTAACAGGCCCCGTTGGAGAGGACATGTTCCACTGGCAGGCCACAATTATGGGTCCCCCAGACAGTCCTTATACTGGCGGTGTATTTTTAGTTACTATCCATTTTCCTCCTGATTATCCATTCAAGCCTCCTAAGGTATGAAATGGTTCAAATTACTTAGAGTTAATGACCTCTGCTTGGTAATTATTTCTGCTGTTTGCCAGTGCCCTATTTATTTTTCAGGTTTACTACTTGGAGCATAGTTCTGTTGGATTTGAAAGTGTTCTAATTTAACTCTGAATGAGAATGTCGGTATATATTTTCTGGTAATGGAGCATAGCTTATAGGACATTGCACCCAACAGAATATGTAGATCTGGGCTGTGAACTTGTGATATGTCAGTGGTGGATCCATTGCTGGTTTTGTTTCTTGTAGGTTTTGCTGATTACACCTGTTGGATAGCCGAGGTGTCAATTTTTCCAAGTTACATGAACTAGCTCAGGTCGAGAAAATAGTGAATAGATTTTTAGGTTGGGGAGAGGGTTGATTCATCAGTTTGTTTATTTTGCATGTGCTTGACTTTTTTTCATGATTGCCTGATAGGTGACCAAAGAGGAATAGTGGGAGCATTGTCATGGAATTTAGGCTTATTGGTGACTGACTTACTAATTAAAAGTTGAGAGTCATGTGCAGGGAAACTCCAGGGGAACATCTTACGAGTATAATATTTTTCATCAACACCTTATCAAAAAAACAAACAAACATGGAACACACTAGGATCTTCATGCTCCCTGTAAAGTCAGCAGCACAGAGTACTCAGTACGGCATTTATAAAATGAACAAATCTCTTCTTGGTGAAGGGTTGAGAATGTGCAATAGCTTCTCTCTGGAAAGAAATCATGGTTAATATCAACATAGTTCTTTCTCTCTCTCTGTACACTTTCATAGCATGTATCAAATAAAATACGTATATGTCCAACTATTTGAAAACTCAACATGTCAGCTATGACAGTTATCTGGCAATATTTGGTGGAACTTTGATGTGTGCCTAGCTATACATGTGTTATTCTCCTGTCAATATTATTGTGTTACAGTTATGGATGTATCTTTGCAGGTTGCTTTTAGGACAAAAGTTTTCCATCCAAATATTAACAGTAATGGCAGTATATGCCTCGACATATTGAAGGAGCAGTGGAGCCCTGCCTTAACTATCTCTAAGGTTCGTTCATTACTTTTTAAGCTACCTTGTATCTTCTGAGAAGTAATACAAGCTAAAGAACCAGAAATATTCTTTTAGAGCCTTGGAAGTCATGGTTGATAAGAGCCCTTGCAAATAGATTTTGAAGCCATCAGCCAATTTATATAATCTGAAGGATATTAGCCAAAAGAAGTATATAATCTGAAGGATTGCTGGATAGGAAATAAAATTTGACATGTTAAAAAAAGCAAATAATTTAATTGGACATTACAGATAATTAGAGACTTTTCCTTTGGGTTCTTTGTGCTTTCTAATACTAGCTATTGAAGTACTGGTGAACATAGTTCAGTTCTATGTTAGATGTCCATTACCAATTGAACAATGTTGTTGAATATAATCATGTCTCAGTTCTGTGATGGTATCATGATTGGTTTTCATTGCTTGATGTATTCTCTTTGTACAGCTCTTTAGAACAATGTGTAATGGTTAAAGTTTTAGTGTGCATATAGATGAATTTATTAAGGGGGAAAGGTTTTTGTATTGCCTTCAGGTTTTGCTTTCAATTTGCTCACTTTTGACGGACCCAAACCCTGATGACCCCCTGGTGCCAGAGATTGCTCACATGTACAAGACAGACAGGGCCAAATACGAATCAACTGCCCGGGTTTGGACCCAGAAGTATGCTATGGGTTAAGATATTATATTACATGTGAGGGTGTTAATCCTTGTAAAATGAATTCATTTGTCTGTTGTCTCTACTTTCCCAATCAACAAGTGTAGAATAGCATTAAACATTGACCTCTCCAAGAAAATGGAGATGCTTTGAATATTCTTGTAAGGATACAAACATTTGAAGAAATCTTGGATGTGTTATTTATCTGGATTAAGGTTGCAGCTTTGATTTCAATGGTTTGTATAAAACTTTTAACATTTATTCATATTTAATTTCCAACCGTGTTTGTTACTTCAGATATACGCTCTCTATAACGTGTAGGAGCACTATCATTCCATCTGCTGAGGTGGGATACCTTCATCTTCTTATTATCTCAGGTCCATCTGAAAGATTGGATAAAAGAATAATGAAACAGATGAATGAGCCTCCGTGTTTAATTCAATGTTCTTATTGTTCCATCTTTGTAGGTTATATAGTATTCGTTCTTCTTTTTGTGCTAACATTGATTTTAATAGATTGTCTTAGGTCCTCCTATTACCGTTACTTGTAATTTCTGGTGGTGCATGCATTTGTTTATGGTCGTCAGTATTTGTCTATTTGATGGATGAATCATTGTCCTAGAAAGCAACAAATTAAAGTTGAGGTCATGACAATTATGAAAAGTGATGTTTGTTCCCTTAAGAGATGATCTGATTTATTTTCAACCTGTGGTGTCATTTACCAAACTCAATCATTGAAGCCAATTAGACGTATTTTGAACTGACTCTTCCCTAATTTTTGAGTCTTGTCTTTGTCGCTGAGTGTATATACATGAATATGAAATGATGAAATTAACTCCAAGGGGAAAAACCTGGGCCCTATACTCAAAATATCATGACCAGTCGCATTACAAACTTAAATTTACATTGTCAGTGTATATAACTAAATCACAAATAGAAAGACTTAAATATATCTGTGAACAATCAAAATTATTAGCGGAAACGAACATAACTTTCAATTTGATATCTAAATGTGTGAAATGGCATCACTTTCAACCTCGTTTAAATGACTATATAAATAGAAATAAGTATATTAGGCAAATAAAAAAAATGCTATTTGCTGGTTTTTGTTAAGTAGTTTATAATAGGTAGTCTTGTTCACCTGTACGAACTTCTTTGAATTTATGACTCTTGCCATCCACTTTAACTATAGTCTAAAATAAATTTTAGACATTTGTATAGTTATAAAAAGTGAAATTCTTTTAATGACAGACTAAAAAAAAGTGCATCAAATCAATTTTTCAATTTTAATTTGATGTTAAAAAATGAATATAATATGAAACAAACTAGTTTATAAAATATAATTTCACTAAACAAAGAGTCGAAAACAATTATACAACTTTATAATTACTAAGGATTCAATAATATTTAATCAAGAACTCAATTATTATTCTGTATTAACTTATAGTTGATAAAAAAAACTCATAAACATCAGAGATTGAATCCACCTTTATAAACGCTTACTTATAATTTGAAAATCTTTTAATTTGATTACTTGGAGTGCAAGGAATAGCAATTACGAAACATATCTTTTTAATAATGGAACAAATAAAAGATGTTGTGTTATAACCAATTTCATATGGTAACCGAATCAATGCATTTTATTTTTGATATTTTCCAACCAAATACGCAACACATAGTAAACTAAGAAAATAAAAACAAATATGAAACTTTTATTTATGAAGAATAATGAAAGAAGTTGAAGATTGGATTGTTTTTTTCTGCATAATTAACAAATGAATAAAAAATGCTCAATTAGGTATAGTAGTTTAGGATTCAAACACATGATATTACGTTTTATGGAGAAGGGCTTAAAATAATTCTTTAACTATTGCAAAATATCTAGTAATATATCCTTTATCTACTTGTTTTGCTAAAAATATCATTTTGATTATATTTTTGGCTCACTTATGTCCTTTGAATAATGATCAGTTCTGAATTTTAAAATTCACATAACATTTTATAATTGGTCAATTATTAAACTTTCTCAATTAAATAAATTACTCACCTGATTTTTTGACTTACCATGATCTTACCAATTTTTTTAAAAAAACTTTTGGTCTAATTTTTACTTTTCAATTTTATTTTTCGTGAGAAAATATCACCTATTGAGGTTGAATTTTTACAAAATAATGAAAAAACGGACCTCTCTTTGAAAAAAAAAAAGAAGATTAATAATCATCCTCTCAAAGTCGATTTCTCAAAACATATTTCTAAAGAATATATTTTTGACAAACTTGACCAGGTTTTTTTAGCGTCAAAAAACGAATAAGTACGAAATTAATCTTTGGAGTTGGATTTAATGAAAAATATGTTTTTTTTCAATAAAATCGACCTTTAGAGGTTAATTTTTATAATGTAAAAAATCGAGAAAAAGCAACCCAACCTCGAAAGATTAAATGTTTATCTATTTATTTTTATTTTTAAAAAAACAAACTTGCAACATATTTTTGCCAAATATGTAATCAAAAAGGTTTTTTTTTTTTTTACGAAATATTTAAATGGGGTGATTAAGACATTTTTGACCTTTTCTACCAATTTTATTTGATCTACACTACTATTTTCATGGGTTTGAATATTAGGTACTTGGTTGACAAGCAAAAAAAGTACGCCACCTGTTTAGATTATTAGCATAATAAGGGATTTACTTAATCAATTATATATACTTATTAATCAGTAAAAGTTTAGTGAGATTTCTGAGGAATTTCGTATTAATTATCGGCTGACGGCTATATGTATTTGGCTGACATTTGGCCGATGATCAGCTCGGTCACACATCAGCTTATCCTTTAACTACATCTGTCCCAAAAAATTCTCCTGAATTAATTTAACTAATTTTTGAATTAGATTAATTTCATATTTAAAAATTTAAAAAATTATACGTAAATTCATAAATCACAATTTTCATATTTATATAATAATAAAGTACATTTTATAATTTAATCAAAATTTATACTCCTTCCGTCCAATAATAGTTGTTCACTATACTATTTTGGAATGTCCAACAATATTTGTCCACTTTATGAAATCAATGGATAATTTTATATTTAATTTCTAATTTAACTTATCAATAATTATAGTTATTTCTCTATTACATTTTTCAAGACATTGTATTTATTATATTTAAAGAGGATATATTAAAATTATCAGTGTATTTATAGTTTCTTAAGAAGTGTGCAAAATAAATAGTGGACAAATAAAGTTGGACAGATTGAGTATTTTAACTCTAAAAAAATGAAATGTGATGAATCTTTTTAAAAAAGAACGTACTCCACCCATTCTTTTTTACTTGTCATTTTTGATAAATCAAGAAAAGAAAATATTTTTTACCTATTATAACCCTCAATTTATTTAGCGAATTAATATTTTTTCTAAGGTAGAACCCCTTTAATGAGTAAATTGATTGTGGAATTCTATCTATTAATAGGGGTAAAATGATAAACTCAATATATCAATCCTTATTTTCTTAATAGGTGTGTAAACTTAAAATGGACAAAGAAAGTATAATATGTTTACAATAATTAATCATATGAAACCACATCAAAAATAGGTCTAAGACGAATCATAGATTAGTAATATTAGAGTATTATTTACCTTTAAGAAAACTAATGTAAGAAACTTTATACATTCTTTGTGTCTCAAAAAATAATATTAGAGTATTATTTACAGTCCAACAAAAATAATATAAATAAAAGAAGGAATTAGTACATTTAATTTTCAGTTTATTTTAGCATCTTACTTTTCTTAAAAGGAAATAATATTTTTTTTGAAAACTACACAAAGATACTAATATAATTTATTCAACCGAAACAATGTGTAAAAGTTTTTATTTTTTTTTACAAAATACTGAAAAAGTATTACTATTATTATTCTATTTAGAAGAAATAATTATTGATGATACGTAGGGACAAAAGAGCAAAAACTTGGTGAGCAAGGAGCGTAGGTGATAGCCTCATTAACCTGGCCCACATTCCCATGCGGCGACTCGTTTTAACCGCCTTTCATTTTTTAAGCTGAATACAATTTTAATTTCGTTAATTACATTTCAATTTTATTTTTTTTAAAAAAACATTACTCACCAAAATAAAAATCCAACTTTAATGAAAAATAATAATCCTTAATGACAATTGATCTAAATTTGAATATCATGATACTGGATACATTGATAATTTTATATTCTTCCTTGGGTTTAATTAAATTACTTTGTTTCAAACAAATCAATTTTTTTCTTTTTAATTGTATTATTTATATATTTCACTGCAATTGACATGTTATTTTGTTTTAATTTAATAATGCTAAATTCGTTTATATCTCATTGGCAAGGAAAAATTTCAAAGTAAATGTTCACTAATAACAATAATGATTTGCTTTCGAAATTTTGGAGTTTACGCCCTGTTATAAGATAATATACATTTTTTTAAGTAATAAAATGAAGTTCAAATATAAAAAAAAAAAATCAACTTCAAAGGCATTCTTATCTTTACCTCTAAGATACAGATAAGATCGGACCTCAGGGAGTTTTTCCAGAGCTGAATTGCGCGTGCACTTCTGCCAGAGCGAATATAGTACAAAAAAACATCTTTTATCTCAAACTAAAGTAAGCATAAGGAATAAAGGAAATCAGATTATTAATTAGTCAAAAAATATTTTTTCTGGAAAGTAATTAATTAGTAAATTAAAAAAAAATTAGAATGAAAATTCGAAAAAGATGAGAAAAATAGAGTATATAATTTTGACTAATGACTCAAAAGTGAAATCTTCTTCCCATATAATCTCTTTCATTCTGTTCCATATATTTCCGTCTTCTCTCTCTCACTCTCTCTACAACACTCATTGACTAGTCGTTAAACTCATCAAGACTTGTTCTTCCTTTTTTCTCTCTTTAATTTCTCATATAAACTGTTTCCCTTCTTCTTCTTCACTCTCTCCCATGTTCAAAAAATGGAAACAAAAACTTCACAAAAAATCATAGTCCACAAAACTATCACTACTACTACTACTACTAAGTATGATCAGAACAAGTTGACTCCTAGAGTTGTTCGGATTTGTTATACTGATTGTGATGCTACTGATTCTTCAAGCGACGACGATGACGACGAGAGGAATCGAGTGAAAAAATACGTTACGGAGATTAAATTTGAGAAGAGAGTAGCCGCCGTAGATGTGAGGAAATCGTTGAATTCGAAAAAGAAGAAGAAGGTGATCGATTTGAAGAGAGATGAGAATGTTAAGAAGTTTCGCGGTGTTAGACAGAGACCATGGGGAAAATGGTCTGCGGAGATTCGAGATCCGGTGAAAAAGACAAGGGTTTGGTTAGGTACTTTTGAGACGGCTGAAGAAGCTGCTAGGAAATATAATATAGCCGCTATTCAATTGCGCGGAGCTGATGCTATCATTAATTTTATTGAGACGCCTTTGGAAAAGGAAAAGGAAAATATAATCACTTCAGTATCGGATTATGATTCTACAGGGGAATGTGAAAACCTCTCTTCTCCCACCTCAGTTTTGAGGCAGAACAACAATGATAATAATATTAATGATGATGCTGCTGCGGCGGCTGCGCCTGATGCTAAAATTACCAATCAGGAAATGAATGATGAGAGCAAAAAAATGGAAATCGATCAAAATGGATTTATGTTTGATGATAATTTGCCGTTAATGGATCAGAGTTTCCTCAAGGATTTCTTCGATTTTCGGTCACCTTCTCCATTGATGGATGATGTATTATTACCAGGTTTTAGCGATGGAATGGGATTATTACCAGAAGTGTTAAGTATTCACGGAAATAGAATGTTGGATGAAGATTTGGAGACTTGTAAGTGGGCAAATGATTTCTTCCAAGATGTTTGTTGATGATGGCTATGGAGAAACAATCAAAGTAAATATATTATTTTTTACATTTCAAGTTTTTTTTTTAAAGCTTTCTTTCCAAGAAAATGAAAGGAAAGTTTTTAGTGGAAATTCTTGGTGCATAACTACGATGTTAGTTCAAGTTTTTTTTTCTTCATTTTTGTCTTCGTAGTAATTTTATGTTTAGTCTTCGTCAATCGTGTCAAAAATAGTAGTGTGTGGCTAAGTTATTTAAGAATCTAGTGGTATTTTTATATGTTATATTATTATTTATAAATCGTTGTTTGTTTACGCTTTTTTTATGTGAATATTGACCTATGTTAAATTTAATGTTGAACTGGGAAGATGATCATTGTTGGATCCAACGTTGATACTAAAGTTAATTTTTGACTTACATTCCGTAAACTAAATATATTAAACGCCAAGTGATGAATTAGGTGAAAAGAAATCTCATTATTTATAATATTGAGATCTTTCGATTCTTTTGGTGTTAATGAATAATAAAAGACTAGTAATAGTATAAAGTCTATTGTAATTGTACCTTTTTTTGTTTTGTTATGGGCGTGTGGGGTTATATAAGACAACTTTCTAATGATAATATTCATACATGTTCTAAAATGAACACCTCAAGATGGCATTGACGGATAAAAATCAAATTACAGTAAGAGATCTTACAAAACTTAAAATATGTAAGTTCATAGGGTAATTGGACTTCCTTCGTTGAATTTTTAGTTCCGCCACTGAATTCAAGAATAGTTTATCTAATGAAGACAAACTTCAGATTTTTAAGTTGAAATAATGTAGAGTAACAGTGTACTCTTTAATTCTTTTTGTAAATATTTGCTAATGAACTTTTTTTCTTTTCTTTTTCTGGTTGCCAATAAAGTTATAAATGTGCCACTTGTGGTTGAGCCAGTGTTTGGCTTTTTCACTGTAGCACTGTGAACAAATGGTCTCTTGTGCAGCCTTTGTCACCTGCATTTGCAGTTTTTCATGCATTTTTAGGACTTTCTAATTTTGACTTTGACGCCCAATTGCTTCTCTCTTCCTCTTTTGCGTTTCTGTTTTTTTATTTTATTTGTCCTTTTAAAGTTTAAATTTAAAGTAAAAAAATATGAGAAAAATAGATTATTTTAGTAAAATACTAGTACTCCATTGTATGCGTACTTTCTTTTACATATAAATAACTAAGATTCAAAATTAAGAATACTAATATATCTAAAAATAGTAATTAATTTAAGATATAATTTTTTTAGTTAGAAATAAAAAATGAGTTTGTTATATGCTATAACAGTAATGAAATATGATTGGAAGTCATATTTAGCTAAGATTGTTTTTTGAAAATCCAACTTGTCCTTCACGTTTAGGGGTTTATTTGGTTCTTGCAGCCTGTCCATTACTCTTTAAAGATTGTGCCAACAAAGTAATTATGTACAACAATAGTCAATAGCATACTCAAAATAGCATTATAAGTGAAATACGAAAATAATTAGACATATGTAAACTTTATCTTATTTTTGTGAGGTAGAGAAATGATTTTTTAATGAAAAATAACGATATGAAACTGACAAAAAGATATATAACAATCCATACCAATACATGAATTAAACAACTTTTATGAAGTAATTCGTTAAATTTGTAAACATACATAAGGAGGGATACAAAATGCAGATATTAATGAATTGAAAGTTACATATATATTCAACCAAAAATTACAAGCACTAATATAATAATTTTCCAATATTTGAGGGACTAAAATGCTAATTTCCCGAAAAACAAAGATTGAGTTTATATATATGAGGAAAAGGACGTGTATGAGGTTATTAACTTATTATTGGTCCCACAAAAATCGATTTTCTGGGGCGAATACAATGAATGCATTGTATAATACACCTAATAAATTCTACTTTCCGTCTCATATTAGTTGTTCATGTTATTTAATATTTTTAAGAAGATTTAAAATTGTTAAAAGTTAAATTAATAAAATTATTATTTTTAATTATAAATATATATTTCTAAGCATGTAAAGTAGACGATTTGACAATTAGTATGAAATGGAGAAAATATTATACTGTTATGAAAATGGTATGGTCAAAATAGTCTTTATTTAATCCGTATAAGCCAGCAAATGGGAAACTGCAATAACTTTGCCGTGCGTTGCTTTTATTTCTAGTAGGTCATACACTTTCAAGTCCAGTTTACAATTATAGCATGTTCTGGTAAATTTTCAAAATTGATTTATTTTATGATTAATCATAGTTTATTCAATATAATTTCACGAATGAGATGTAGAGAAGATAATTTGTATGAAACCTAATTTCTGTTTTTAAGGGATAGAGTTACTGTTTTCTATAACAATATGTGTTTAGTTTATTATTTGAAAAACTATATCAATATAAGAGCCATAATTTATCAAGTTAAAATTTGAAAATAACTTTTGTTTTTGGTGAAAATTCCTTTTATTTTTCATCTTTTGTTATTACTGAAAAATATTTATATTTTTCGCATGTTTTTTCAAACTCCACAACTTTCTAAAATAGAACTCCCAAAACAAATAAAGAAACTTTTTGACTTCCTAGAATTTTGGCCAAAATAGCCATATTTCCTCTCAGTAATTGCAAGTTATTTTCATGCATATACCATACACTCGTTTCACAAGAGAGATGGGTAATTTTTCACATAGTATCATTTTTTACGTTGAAATTAAAGACTATTTTTAAAAAAAATTGTTGAAACATGAGTCGACGGCCACTTATTATTGTGTTTAAGTTATATACAGTGCTAGTGTAAAGAATTTTTATATTATTTGTGCAAGTTAGCAGATTATAGGAACCTTTCGAGTAGGGAGCAATTACTGCACAAATTACGTACCGTACCTCCTATAATGGCCTCACTTTATTATACTTATTTATTTATATAGTATAGTAGTAATGAGAACGCGTGCATAAAAATAATTTCAAATAAAACGTATACAATTAGTAGTATCAATGTATAATGTCTTGGGTGAGTCCTAATGGTCTATTTAAAAAAAATATTATGTTAATGAACTCTCTTTCTGTCATGTAAACATAATTTACAACCATTATAACTTTAAGCACTAAAGTGTTTAAATGATTTTAATATTTGAAAGTAATTATATTTTGACTTTATGCTAATTAAGGAAAATGCAAGAAAAATTTCTTTCTGCTAATTAAGGAAAAAAGACCAATAAAGATGTCTGTCTTTATCAGGTTAAGTCAATAATTCTGTCATACTTAAAAGTACATAAAGAAAAAAATGAAACTATTTAACAGCTCTTACACATTATGAGCTGTTTAAAAATAATAGTACAAAGTAAATATCAATTTAAAACATAAGCAAGACTTTATAACGGGTTGTTTCCTTGATTTGTTAAAATAGACACGCATAATGAAATATTTTTTTTTACTATAGTGATCAAGTAAAATGAAATGGATGGACCGTATTAATTATGTGTGTGCATGTGTAGGGGGCTGTCTGGTCATAAAAATTAGAGTAAATAACGTATGGTTTGAAATGTTTGTCGGTGTCTGAGTTGTGATTCTTGTAGGTTGCTATATGTATATACTGTCACAACTGCTATAGCTGTTCTTATTCATACTTCCAATTAAAACTAATGTTAAAAAGCATTAAAGTTGAATGAAAACAGCTGTAGTAAAAATTAAAACTCATCTTTAATTTTACAGTGGTCCAAATGCTAATTATACTGATCGAGAAGCAACCTAGTGGATGATCAATTTAATGTCATACCAAAATATTTGGATTTTGCTGCTGTAAACAAGTTAGCTAGTGCAGCATGCTACATATAGTAGATTGGACCCCTCATCAAACTAAAGGTTTTTCCGATCGTGAATCAGTAAGAAATTTATACTATAAAATATAAATTTCTTTTTATTGAGTCAGCTTATTAGAAAAATACATGGCGGAAAATCGATTCTCATTAAAATAGTAGAGAACTTTCTAAATTTTCTATATAAAAAAGTAGTATTTTTTTTTCTCACCTATTCAATCAAAATATCAGTGAAAACATTCACTTTCAATGAGAAATTCAATAGGAAAATAATGATTTTTTTAATAGTGTTACACCTCACATTTAGTTTTGAGAAATTAATTTGTCACGATGTAATTTTTTTATATAGTGCGAAACTTATGAATCAGTATGACCAACTTTTGTCTCTATTCAACCAATCGCTCTCACTATTAATGTCATCAATCAAAAGGATAACACAAGGTAACTTTGTTTCATTGATTGAAATCTAAAAGAAATGGTTAATAGTGTGCTATATATAACAAATTAAAGTTGATTGTATTGAGGAGTAAATTTGTCGGCACTAAACATATATACACAAAATTTATTCATTATAATTGTTGAGTTTCCGCATCGGTAGTTGACGGTTCTTTGATCTCCCTATATAATTTTTGCATATTTTTTATTTTATAATTAAGTTGATTTTAAGTTAAATTAAACCAAACATACTTCATTTTCTTATCATATGTTTAAAATAGACTCATTCAATTTATTCCATGTGATCCCAATCTTATAATTATCCACACTTTAACATAATATAAACTAATGGCTTCAAATCATGATTTTTGAAAAATTTGAAATTTTATCTCACGAGATGAAATTATAAAATGAAATCAACACATTCAAACATTAATCTCACAATTTCATATCACATATTCAAACGTCTGTTTATGCGGTTTGTGATAGGTGGGTAAAGGAGCCGACACTCATATAGCCCCCATTTTCGAGACAAGTGTAACATAACTATGCGTATTCACACTAATGCATGTTTTGAGGCCCATATGTATCTTCCGGACAATATACTTTGGATACTGACAGCCCCATATGGGTCATTGCCTAACATGTTTTTTTTTTTTATAGTGTATTGTGATTTGATTTGTAAGCAGAGGGGATAAAATTAGCTAGTAAAAATTATAAGTTTGTCAATTCCTTTTAAGTTTAAGCTCATTATTGATCTGCTTATTTATTAGATTAGTTCATGATCATTTCATTAAAATTTTGAATTGATTTTCTAATCTAAATTTTTTTATGAGAAATTTTATGAAAAGTTTTGGGTTTTTGTAATTGGGAAAGATGGGTGGGTTTTTGTAATTGTAGGTAAAAATTAAATTAAATTTGCATTAATCTTTAAGATTATGACATGTGTCCCTCCGTCTATCTTAAGGGTATATACGTTCTAGAATATTGACGGTAAGGACATACACAACCCAAAAGTATAACAAAGGATATTGATGTGTCATTTATAATAGTTCGGGGGTATATTTGTCACTTTTCCCTTTTTATTTATTTGATATGTTATTTATAATTATAATAAATAAATAAATTTATTAGTTATTCCGTGGTGTGAGTACTAATTTGGCTTTTACTCAGAATTTCGTTTTAAAACTTCTCTTTCAAAATGGAGCCATTTATTTGTCAATAATGTAATCAGAAATTTTATTAAGGATATTTAAAATTTAATATATACGTATGAAAAAATATTTTTAATTGTTTTGAACATATATATGTTATATAATTTTTATATACATAACATAATTTTTTATTGAAAGGTATCCGACTCGCCAGCTGGTGATATAATTTTGCATGCAAAATATTGGAAGGTGAATTAATGCATGTGGGGGCAATAGCTAAACCGTTATCAACATGATTGTGGTGCACTGGTGGGAGTGCTTCACCCTTAATCAAAGGTCTCAGATTCGAGTCCTGGGTATGGAGAAAATCCTGTTGGGAGCGTCACCCCCATATGGGCCCTGCAGTGCGCGATCCAAATTTAGTCGGAGCTCTAATGTGGGATCCGGACACCGAATGAAAAAAAAAAAAAAAAACAGCTAAGCCGTTGATAAGCTGCAAATAAAACTTGTCAAGAAATATAACACCACATGAAAAAGGGAAAAAATAAATAAAAGAAAGGTAAACAAAATGATTTAAGTTAAAAACAGCAGATGCAGACCACTCAAGCAACAAAGTACCCTACCTTGCATTAATTCCAAACGGTCACAGAATTCCTTAAACAAAACAAGAAAAAATATGAAAGAAAGAAGCAAAAGCAAAGAGATATTCATACTTTAAATAAAATGATTGATAAGACATTTTACGTTTTTTCTTTTGGTTAAAGGGGACAATTATATATATATATATATATATATATTTATATATGCATCGTACGAAAAAATATGGCGCAATATAGTGGCGGAGCCAAGAGTAAATTCTGCTATCAAGAATAGAACACACAACCTCCAACAAATTTTGCAACCCCTTAACCACTACATTAAACCTTTAATTTATTTCAAGATGTGTCAACGCATGTATATATATTCATTAAATTAAATTTTGACCTATATATACAATGTTATTTTTCGACGAAAGGCTGTCGCTTGACACCTTTGCTCTAGGGTAGATCCGCCCATGGCGCGGTATATCCATCAAATAAATAGCAATATCAAAAATAATATCTGAATTACTATTACTAGTCAGAACACAAAATTTCTTATAAAAAATTATTCCTAATCGTCTGCGATAAAAAAACATCTTTGGTAGACACAAGAGGAAGTGATGCTTTATTTTGCTTTGACATATTGAAGCTAAATATGTCGTTAAATTAAAGCTAATAGTCTAATACAATGATCAATGTTATTTAAAAGCAGCGGTACTTCAAATGATATTTATATACACGTACGTGGTACGTCATATGAATAATATTAGATAAAATTGTGCAGAATAACAATATTTAAATTATACTAAATGTTATAGTTATTGTTTAGGGAAATTTTAATTCGCAGTTATAATTTTGCCTAATCTTATTATTAGCATGATTTGTATAATTCATTTGATTTGTATAAATTCAGAATTGTATAATTCGGTTTTTGATTGTATAAATCCAAAAAATTTATATGCTTACACTAGCTATTTGTATACGATTTATGAAAAATTTATAATAAATTACCATGTTTGTATATTGACAAGCGAAATATACAAACGAAGTTCTGAAAAATTTCTAAATGTATAAATACAGAATTTGTATATACTTACTTATTTGTATATTTTGCTTGCAAATATACAAATAGATAGAAATTTACAATTGCAGCCTCCGTAGCAAACGGAACTATAACTATGGAGTACAATTATCAAAATTATAGCTATAGAGTCTTATTATGTCTATTATGTTTGGTATTTCTGATTTTTTTTCAATTTACTCATACTCAATATTTATACAAATTTATTATTTTTTAATAAAATATTATAGTTAATAAATAATAGTATTGCACATTATCACTTGAGTTTCCTTTTACTAAGCAGTTAGCATAATACATACTCCATCCGTTTCAAAAAGAATGACCCTATTTTCTTTTTAGTCTGTTTAAAAAAGAATGGTCCCTTTCCTTTTTTGACAACATTTTAACTTTAACTTTCTACGTGGCATGTTTAAGGCCACAAGATTAAAGGACAATTTTGTACATTTGACATAACTTTAATTTAGGACCACAAAATTCAAAAGTCATTCTTTATTTTCTTAAACTTCGTGCCAAGTCAAACTAGGCCACTCTTTTTGAAACGGAGGAAGTACATTAATAAGATCTTATATAAATTTATACCACAAAATTATAAAATCTTTTTTCTTCTTAAAAACATATGATAAAATAAAACCAATACTATACATTTTTCCCACGCCACGAATTCATTTTGCTTCTCAATTCAGTTTTTCCATGCAAATATTAATTACAAATATAATTAATAAATCATATTTTCCATCTCGAAGAATCGCAAAAAACCCTAGAAATTTGCATTAATTTTTATACAAAAAAACAAAAAGTGATGGTTGGATCATCATCTACAAAACAAGGGTTGTCTTCATGGATTGGGGCAACTACTGCAACAAGAACCACCGTTGAATTTGACAAAAACGTTGCCGTTTCTGGTGGGGACTCGCCTTCACATTCCGACAACTTTACAGATGTCAATTTGGGCTTCGGAGAGAGGGCTATTTCCGCCGCCGGTGCTGCTGTTCTCTCCTCCATACTCGTCAACCCTCTTGATGTTGCCAAGGTTACTTTTCCCCTTTTATTATTTATTCTTAAATTAAGCCCATATTGTTCTTTGAATTTGCTTTTACAAATTGGGATATTGAGGAGTGGTGTTTGATTGATTGCTTGATATGTAAGCATTTAAACTAAACCCCTATACTATTTTGGTTTATTGTAAGGATTTCTATTTGTATTTATTTATGTGTTCAACTGATCACATTGCTAAAATTAATGCTTAAACACGGATTAATGCCGAGGATAATCTGTTGAGCACCTTATAAGATTAAAACTGCTAATCTTGAGTTGATAATGTTTGAGGATTATTTAATTACTTGTAATTTCACTTCTTTCAGGTTGTTTACATTTTAATGACATATTTTTCCCTGCTTTGCAGACAAGGTTGCAAGCTCAAGCTGCTGGTGTCCCTTATGACAGCCTGTGTAATTTGGGACATCTTAATTCTAATACAGTAGGTTCCCAGCATTTAACTACCAATTTTTCGTTTTGCTTACTTTTCATGCGACTTCAACCTGTTAAACCCTGAGGCGAAAATGATGTTTTGATTGTGGAAGCTATATGTGTTTCATGTTCTCTCCGAGATTTTGTGCACGAGATGTTTTCAGTTTTACCTACATTATCAATCTAAAGTTGCAAGGACCAAGTTAAGTTGATTGATTTTTCACTATATATGTTCTTCAGCATATAATTTTGGCCCTGCTATCTTGTTTAGGTGCTGACAGGTGTAAAGTACAACTCCTCAGGCACTCGTGCTGTTCTTGGTGCTGAACCAACATGTTCTCCAGAGTGTTTTCGATATAAAGGAACGCTTGATGTCTTTTATAAAGTAATACGTCAGGTTAGTTACTTTCTGTGGGAAGTAATGTAGTTCTGTCTCTCTAATGTAGTTTGAGATCTTCTGCTATGTAAATGCGAGTGTCTTATCTGAATTCCACTCAATGTTATGAGTACTATAACATGAACATTCATCATGAAATAGTCATGTAAGAAAGTCTTGAAGATGATTTTTGTAGTCAGGCTGCAAAAACATTTCAAATCGAAAATTCTAGTTCCTTTTTCTTGAGCATGAGAGACAACTCTCTTCTCATTATGAACATCTATGAATTTTATATGTGATGTTCATGTAAAAGGTGATAATTCTGTAAATAGAGTGACCCTTGCAAGGGTTTACTGTCAGTCTGTCACTACCTTCTTCACCCCTCCCCTCTCAAAAAAAGGTGAGTGTTGATGTTATGGTTGGAAGCTGATATGAATAGCTGTGTCATAGTTGTTGTGAAGTTATGCAGTATTATCAGGTCAACAAAGAAAAGAAATAAAAACCATTGAGCCTGCAAAGTAGGGAGTTTCTCTCAGCATCTTCTTCCAGTGCATTCCTGCATTTCATTGGCTCTGTGAAAGTAAAGTCAACTGTGTCATCTATTTAACCCGGGTAACTTGTACAGGAAGGATTTACCAGACTATGGAGAGGCACTAATGCAAGTCTAACATTGGCAATCCCTTCTGTAAGTCTCAATTTAGAAATTCATTTGTTTTTTCAGTTTTATCTGGTTATCAAATATTGAAGCATGCAGTAACGTGCAATTGCTTTATCAACTGTTCTGTTTCGTAATAGTTCTTAGTAAACGTTTCATTCCCTTTTGTAGGTGGCGATATATTTGCCTCTTTATGACATTTTCCGCAACTCTATGGAAGAGTATACATTACGTAATATACCAATTGCTACACCATATGTCCCCTTGGTAGCAGGATCCTTAGCACGTTCCATTGCTTGCATCACTTGCTATCCAGTTGAGCTTGCAAGAACACGTATGCAGGTAAATCTGATTATCTTCTCGATGCAGATCGACATTACACTATTGCTTAGTACTGCTAAAGGAATCTCTGGTTGCTAGGATATGTTTGTCAGTATTACAGTTGATCTCGTAGGTAGAACTATAGATGAATGTGTAAATTTTGCATTTTCCAGATATGTAAATATTTGAATTCACATTCATCAGATCAAAGTACATCACATATTTTGGGCTTGTGTCTAATGCCCCAGGAGATAATTCAACCTTTTTCCAGTTTTTTTTTTTAAATGTTTTGCTGGATGGTTAAAACTAAAAGGTGAAGATGGAAATCTTGTTCCAGTTCCACTGTTGGGACAATTAAAGGGCTGTTCTTTAAAGGGTTGTCACATTGGTAGTTTGAAATGTTAAGTTTCTTTTTATTGATGTTTGTCTTTATCATTATTATTTCCAGGGTGCTTGGAACTTACTAGATATTGTTAATTTTCTTTTCAGAGAGAGCACACCACCTCGTTAGGTGTTTGGGTTTATCATGTTGTGATGTTATCTATGTTTTGGACAATATCTCTGTCTTATTTTTCTGCTAAATTTTACTTCTTCCTATGACTTCATTTGTGATAGGCCTTCAAAGACACAAAAAATGGTGTGAAGCCCCCAGGAGTGTGGAAGACGTTAGTTGGGGTCGTTTCTCCAGTCAATAGTGTAAACAGCTATCAAAATTGTAATACTTCTTCATCAAACTTACTTTAGTTGGCTGCACATAGTTATGTTGTACTGCTGTCTGATGTTCTTTCAGACACAAGGTTGAGCTTTTGTCTCTTCCTTGGTATTCCCATTGAAGTGCAGGATTTTCTTGTAAAATAATTATTTAAAAGACCTCATTTCTTTGTAATTTATGGGGAAATTCAACATACCAATAATGCTTTAGTTAGGAAGTTTTCTCCGAGTTATCTTGTCCTTATTTGATTTTTGCTATGAAATACTAGATCCTTCCAAATTAGCTTACTTCTGGCAAAGGAAATACAGGTTAAATCCCATCATAATTAACTATCTGCCCTCTTGTATTAGTTGCTAGAGACACAGAATGAATCTGCTAAAAGTGTTACTTACAGCATATGACATTGGACATATTCAATTTCTTTGAGTAATCCATTATGGAAGTTTTACTGCTCCATATCTTGTGCCTTTTGATTCTTAATGCTATGCTAACACATTGTGGTTAATTACTTTCCCACCAACTAATGATAGCATTGCAAACCTACCGCCTCCTCTGGACCGGTCTGGGGGCACAACTAGCTCGTGATGTTCCTTTCTCTGCAATTTGCTGGTCTACTCTTGAGCCAGTAAGTGCTTATAGCCCATAACTTTGTCCTATTCCTGCACCCACACTGTGTTTAATTGAATAGAAATCTCGCTACTTTTGTGAAGGTTAGGAGGAAGCTACTAGGCATGGTGGGAGATGAAGCAAGTGTGACGACTGTCTTTGGTGCAAACTTCTCTGCTGGATTTGTTGCAGGAATTCTTGCAGCTTCTGCTACATGTCCCTTAGATGTTGCAAGAACTAGGAGACAAATAGAGGTTGGTCTTCTCCCATTTTTATTCACCTAAACAATTCCTACAAGAAACAACAAACAGAAAGAGTGATTATCCATTGTGAAAGTTTTCTTGGATCACATGAGTAGTTGGACCTCTTAGTATTATACTGATGTCAAGTACAGTATATTGAGAAATTTCTGCTTGATAGTGCACACACCTAAACAAATTTCTTCTAGTTTGGCTGTGGAGTGTGAGTGTATAATTCTTGCTTTCCTGGATCCAATAACTGCTGAGCGGGTATTACGCTTAACCTCAATCAGTTGATAAGTTTTGGGTTGGATCAAACATGTTTTTGAAGTGAAAATGATCATGTAGTACTTTTTGCCTTAGGCATGGATTTACATTGATGAAACCTCTAGTTGGGAACTATATCAAATACAAAGAATTTCTGTTTGCTCAGTGCAGTTAAATACAAAGAACTCTTCTTCGAGAAAAATGTAAGTACTATAAACGCAGCACGAATTGTGCTTGAATATTTACAAAAAGATCCAGCTTCACATCAAATCAGCATGGAGTCAAGTATGTCTAACCGAGTGGCTGCATCATTAATCAGATCCTCTTTACACCAAAAAGAAAACAAATTTTACAGTTGTTCTTTATCTTCTCTATAAAGCTAGCTGTATCTTTAAAGCATCTTGCATTTCTCTCTTTCCAAATAGTAGCTTGGATAGTTCTCCACCATCGTCCATTTGTGTTGTTCTTTTCAGAACTCCCTTCTATAACACCTTCTCATCAAATCAAATGTTTCTTCAGGCATTGTCCCTTGTTATCCGAGCTTATTAGGAAATAAGTTCCATAGTTGTAAAATGATAGGGCAGTGCAAAAACAAATGGTTGATGCTTTCTGAATTTGTCCCACAAAGACAGAGCTGCAAACCTCTGTCCTGTGTCAACATGCTTTTATTACAGAGCTGCAAACCTCTGTCCTGTGTCAACATGCTTTTATTACAGAGCTGCAAACCTCTGTCCTGTGTCAACATGCTTTTATTACAGAGCTGCAAAC